>PNEQ01084015.1:0-136130 GCA_003012365.1 Medauroidea extradentata | reverse complement strand
AGAACTAATTAAAAAATAAAAAAATATAAAAAAAACAAGATAGAAGGTGGAGCCAATGAGGGTAGCTAGGTATCAAGACAACGGACATTAAACAAGAAGGTGGGTAGACCGTACACATTTAATTACGAGACACATACTGAACAGATCCGGTGATCCGGCTCCAAGGCTCCTGCAATAGAAGGAACTATACTACACTACTTAGGTTTTAGCTCCTTTACTATTTAACATCTGTGTTATGCTACACCAGAAGTTTCAGTAAAGATATTATGATCAGAGCTTGAAGATATTTAAATAAGGAAAAATCGTGATTTCATATTTGTACGAAATAGTGTTATATTTTTGCAGACGTAACATGGTTGTACATTTTCCTGTTACAAAAATAATTATCTCAGCCAGAGTTTCCATCATGGAATTTTCAAGTTAAAACTTTCACGATTTTCGTTGTTATTCAATGCGAAAACCAATGTACGTAAACGAATGAAAAATTCACATTGAAACTACATATCCCAGGCTACTGGCTTGATGTACATAAAAACTAATTACAAAATGTTTTTGTATTTCAAAAAACTTGTTTACATTTGTAATCTATTAGGTACTGTTAGTTATTTGCTTTTGACATGCTACAGAAGTAATCAAAACTAGTAACATGAATATGGTAAATAAAAATATTATGGTTAAGTCCATACCTAAATTTCTTAGAATACTTCACCAAAGCTATATATCATAGAATTTTTCTTCAGCTATTGAATTTATGCGATTTGTTAAATTAAGTTTAATTTCAGTACCCTCTGATACGAAACTAGCATGAGCACAACTATTTATTTACATCAATTTTTCGTAATTAAATTGTTACAAAACATCATGCTCTTTTGTGACTCCAACGAAAGAGAAGTACTGGCAGACGGTGAGGTATAGTTTTCCGATTGACTCTTCTTTTAAGTAATGCGATAGAGTTATGCTACTTATACAATTTGAAAATTTTTATTATCATTTATTAAAGGAGAAAGATATACTAAAACATGATTTTGGGCAAAGCGTCTCTGGTTTTGAAATAGATTTTACTGAACAATATTCAGTTTATTTAATAATTTCAACATACTGACGGTATTTATAACTTTTTCCTGAAAAATATTTCCATTTTTCTGCCGCAATATGACCTACAACCTTCGCACTGAAAAAAATTTAGGCAAGTAAGTTATACGTTTCGTCAACAGCTAATTCAATACATAGTGAGAGAAACCTGGAGATGAATCTGCCAAGGCCTTTTTTAAGTAAGCGTCTCATATTTCACGTGGAGCTATTTAGGGATGCAATGGGAACCAAAATTACGAAGTTCGGAGCCAGGATTCGAACCTCAGGTCCTCTAGAATGCATTATGAAACCATTGTGCCACCTTGGTTTGTTTCTGGAAAAACAATAAATGCAAGCAGACTTTCCAGAACCCAATATATGTTGAATGAAACTCACGTGGTAGTCTGGAAGCGAAAAAAAAATATCTGGTTACTATAATCAACCATTCTCTCGTCGTGGGAATGCTTTTCTTTGATCCTACTGTATGTGATTACCGCACAGACGCATAAAACAGTAAAATGGGTTCGGGGACGGATAAAGGCGCATTTGACTAGAGCCGGATGGCTGACGAACAGAAGAGTGAGGGGCCACGCGAAAGTGTTACATCCTATGCATTTCGCCAGAATCACTTGGGCTTGACAAAAGCGACATGATCGCTGCGACACCAAAAATTAAAGACATCCGCCAATCAGCACTGCGGTTTCTGTGACGTCAGCGATCCAAAAACCGCAGACGCGACGCTAGCTACGAAAAGAAATTATATCGATTTTATTCCAATCGGAGTTTAATTTTGCGCCCAAATATTGGCGAAACTAGTAAGTTGGTAGTAACTTGCTTTTACTTATTTTAAAATATAGATTTTGTTGGTTAACATGAGAAAATCATAACCTTTTTAAACAAACGTGTAATTTTGGGTTTTTTCCCATTCTTTGGAATGTCAGTGGGCATTGAAATTATTACAAATTAACGGATAAATGTGAAATATTGTAAACATCCCTGGATGTCGTAATACGGGTTAGTATGCAGTGGCAATGGACTATTTAAATTATTTTTATAGTATTTGTCACCCGACAGCCAAACTAGTGTTCGCAATACCGACAATTTGTAGTGTCGCACGGCGCCTGTTATGTCGCTACTGTCGTACCTATGTAATTCCGGTACCAGTGTATATGGCTGGAGATTATGGGCGAATTGGAGTTGCAAGAAGCAAACATTATCTTGTAATCGTTGGAACAACTTTCGAAAACGGCACTTTTAGGGTCGATTGCAGTCGTGTGAGGAAAATCTTTATGTCCGTTCGCATTGCACGGTGAAAAAATTAAGATATCTCAGTCGAGGTGACGTGTTACCACAATGTTCGCGAGAAAGACAATTTCCCTGTGTGAATCGACTTGCGAATTTAGCTAAAATGAACATTAACTTACATTCGTAATTCACGAAACTTACACCACGATGATTAGATTATTATTATTCAGTGTTCAGCATACTGTAACATTCTTTAAAAAGTTAGAGAATAAAAATTACAAAAATACTTTGTCGATTTTGTTTATAAAAAGAGTATCGTAACCATTTTGTTTGAAAACAATAGTGCCAATGAAAACACGACATCAATTTCTCGTAAAAATATACAGCGAATATAATACCAGTGCAGTCTTTCAATTACATCATTGATATATTATTACACTAAAATAATACCAATAAATTCCAAATAAGAATATAATTCACCCCCGTATGGCATTCTAACCTCTATTTACTTGCCGCCATGATCGTTTTGCAGCTTGAGAAAATATTAAGGAAGGTCTGAGGACTCCTTAAGATTTCCTCAGTTAATCCTTACATTTCACTCACTTCTCGTCTTTCGTTTATCACATTTCACTCAGAGAGGCCTTAGAATTAACTCAATATAACCATGCAATCGGCTCTTAAAGCTGATGTCATCGACTTGTCAAATGGTGTCTCTTTATAACGACAGGTGTTTGTTTGTCGAAGCGCACCCGACTTCCAAAGAAGTGAAGAACAAATCACCCTCAGCTGACAAAAATAAACTATTTAATTCAGTGTAAATAAAACTTAAACCCAAAACAGAAAAACATTAAAAGAAATAAGTTAAACCGATTGATTTCAGTAACCGTGAAGTATTTTGATCCGTGTTTCAACAGAGATTGTTCACAGCTGCTAATGTGTAATTATATGTATGGAACAAGAATACAATTTGAAAAAAGCTGCAAATAATGGGAGATCCCAGAGAAAACCCACCTATAAACAGCATCGTCCGGCACGATACACACAAGTGAAACAGAGTCGTCAATACTAAAATAACTTTACTTCGGAATCATAAGACACTTTCTCCACTTTTCCTCAAAATTCACTTTTTACCATAAACATTACCACAGGCTTGCGTGTTTTATAGTAAAATACATCGCAAAGCCCGTGTTGTGTAAAAAAACGGTTTAGGGTATTAAATAGCTGTATTCACTAGTAAATCACATTCTTCAATCTGCTCTCCTGAAAAATATGATTTTTGACCTAGTTTTATGCCTTCGAGGTACATATTATATATATATATATATATATATATATATATATATATATATGCATACATACTGGGTTCCCCAGAAACAAACGCCTAATGAGTACACCACGCAAATCCTGGGCAAAATTAGAGACGAAAATGTACGTGGCAAAATGTTGTACGCCAACATTTTTGCTCGCAATGTGGCAATACTGCACGGAAATAATCCCCTCTTGCGCTCCAAGATCAGGTATTATTTCATGTATATTACGTCAAGTATACGTAGATTCATGTTTGTACTGCTCAGGATTTTAACCTGGACCCGTAATATGCAAGTCAGAACAGTAGTAGTAAAAATTGTAGGGCAAGTAAGATGTATGTGGAATGCTAGAGGGGAGTAAATACAATACTATGTTGCCACATTTTGCATATAAAATTTGGTCGTACAACATTTGGCAACTAACATTTTCGTCTCCATTTTAGCCCATGATAGGCGTGGTGTGCTTATTTGACGTTTGTTTCTGGATAGTCTGTAATATATATATATATATATATATATATATATATATATATATATATATATATATATATACTCAACATGGCAAATATTATTTATTAAATTTAGTATATATGTGTGTGCTTTATGAGTTTCAGATTTAACTAACGTAGCGTTCTGATCTGTGAATAAACAAGTCAAATGGATTTCATCAGTGAAATACGTTCACTACATGAGTTTTAATATAAGACGTGCGCAAATTTCAGGTTTCCACGAGTTTCCTAATCCTCTTACCATCCCTCCCGGTGCTACGGTATTTCTCCTTCCACCGAAAATTACCGTCAGAAGATTTAATTGGCTTCGACTTAGCTGGGGATGGAATACATGGTATTTACATGGGGACCCATGCAGAAGGAAGCTATGTATTGTGACATTATGATTCAGTTAAATACCTGAGGTTACGACAGTTTAAAGTTAATTGAGGCAGTTACTTTGCCCGATTGGGCTTTTGCACCGTATATCGTTACATTTATATAAAAGAGCAGAGTCTAACATTGTTGTGTTTAAATGACAGGAGATTTTTAGTTAAAAATCGCTTATTGATAACTTCATCCGTTGCGTGGCGACGTAACTTGCGAAAACGTAAGTGTTGGATTAAACTGTTTAAACTACAAAAATCGCTTATTGATAACTTCATCCGTTGCGTGGCGACGTAACTTGCGAAAACGTAAGTGTTGGATTAAACTGTTTAAACTACCTTTTCTTTGTTTTATAAAATACAATATTTTCATGATAGGGATATCTTGGCTCTCTTCGGGATTAATGGTTGTTCGCGATTTATTCTATTACGCGTTTGTTGAGTTGAGTCATAAGACTAGGTGGATATTGTAAGTCAATAACTTGACAGGAATGTAATATGGTAAAAGCTTTCCGTATAGTATTGTTCGGCAAATTTCTTTGCGGCTGAAATTTAATATATAACCTTATGTTATGTATCACTACTGAGTGGAATGTTATATATGTAAAATGCATTTATTCCCATGTTGGACTGATGAATTTCGCGATTAATAAGCTGTGACATTCCTCACTATTTAGCTATACTTAAATTTATTTTCATGCGTCTGCCTTCAGGGCTTAAAACCATGTCTTTTCCTTCTACTGTTGAAATGAAGAACTATTTACCGACAAATAAATATAATAGCATTTGACTAGTTTGTGTCAGTAACCAAAATATAGTAACCAGAAACTTAAGAATGTTCTTTATGTTGATATTCAATTCTGCAATCAATGTGCCCCAGTTAATTGTACGGAATCTGCTTGTGAATTTCATACTAATGAAGTCCTTCAAAACACTACTAAATCAATCATATTGAAAACAATTTATTTACTTGTGTGCTTGGGTTGCTACAGCTACGATAGCATCATGTGACAAACTCTTATGTCACCACTTCTGACATGAGATTTTATTTAAGGGGGAGTTTAAGACAAAATTTTATTCTATTTTCAAGTTTTTGTGCCATAACATTTATTAAAATCGAATGGGTGAGGAGAAAATGGAAAGCATTCCATATTTTACCGAACATGAACTGACATAGCCAAGTTGTACTTTACATGTAGCTTCATTCATTGAGTTAAATATAGAAAGGCTTCTAGTAATCCTTACACCGTTATAAGACTTTGAAATTTAAAGTTATATATAAGGGGAAATAATTGTCTTCTTAACCTCAGCGTTATGGCATGATTGGCTATTCACCGCGAGAGTCGCTGCAGTAATGTTTATTTTGTTTATGTAGTATGCAGTGTTGTAAATGTACAATATGAGACACTGTAAATGTATGGTTAGCACAGTGTAGGTATTGTAACATAAAACATACTATTCTAGTAATTAACAGCACTTGTATCATGAAAACATGTCTGTAAATTATTGTTTCATAAAGTTTCAGAATGCCCTCGACTCAATTAGATTGAAAAGGAAAACATTACTTCAACTTTGATTGCATATAACTTTCAGTACATAAAATATATTGTGAATTTCAGGCAATGTTCCATTTCCTTAAATCCTAACAAACAAATGTCTAACTGTTTAAGTTTTCCCGTTAAATCTACAATTTAGTCGAAATAGTTTTTCCTGTTTTCCCGGATGTTGGCCAAAGTGGAATTTTCTCCTTATTCATCTCACCCATTCAATTGTACTATCAAAATTTTATTTTCGACAAAGCGTAGGATATGTTCTTGGTAAACTGCTTGACGTTAGTAATAATTAGGGCCACGATTTTGCCGCGAAAATATTTTTGCCCCACTTTGTTTCAGTGACTCACGTGCACATCGGCAGTTCTGTTTCAAGGTTATTGGCAGCGTGTCTTTGTTCAGACACGTTTCTCATTTTACTGCACCAATCAGAATAAGATTATCGTGAGTCTGCACGTCTATAATTTGCCAAGGCAAGTGAGAGTAAAACCATCCAACCACAGACGACGTAGCAGAGCTGCAGGTGTGCACATGACGCATCGAAACCAAATGTTGCAGAAATCTTTTCGCCATAAAATCGCGGCTCTAGTAATAATGGAAACTTTCATGAATTTTTCATGCAGAAACATTGCAAGAGAGTTCTTAAAAGTGAACCTATAATTCTCTTGCAGTGAATCTGCATGACATGTCAACGAAAGGTTCCGTTGTTATTTATGTCAGGCAGTTTACCAATAATATATTCTATGCTATGTCGAAAACAAAATTTTACAGTCTAATTTTAATAAATTTTGTGGATCAAAAACTGAAAGTACAATAAACTTGTCTAACACTCCCCCATAAGGTGATTAAGGAAATTTTCAAGCTAATGGCAGCTCAACATGTTTTTTCTTTAACCAAGTAGTTATCTTGGAATTTCGAATAAACTCCTATGTGATGTGTTTAAACAAAATGTACAGTCTAATACATATATATATATATATATATATATATATATATATATATATATATATATATATATATATATATATAAAGGCATTACACACGTCGAGGATAAAACGGGCATGCAAAAAATGTCACCCAACCTTGCGATGAAAACTCTTTTAGTCGTAGGCCACAGTTTGTAATTTGCGTCCAGTGCGTGGTAGAAAAAAAGCGAAACATAAATTACGGAAATACCATCACGTAAATTAAGTGAAAGAATATCCTGGCGCGTGCTCAATTTGTCAACAAAATCCACCATTTTGAGCTGTGTCTGTTTTATTCGCGCGATGTGATTGTAGGAACGCCAGCACACGGCACGTAATGAAATGACAAATTTAATTCGTTCGTCCTCATTTCCATTTTCGTTGTAAAAAGAGCTTACATCTGTTTCAGACTGCAGAGGGTTCATTTAGTGGTCGTGTAGAGCGCAGCTTTGTGTGCTGCTGTTTATAAATTGCATTTTCGAAATCTGTTACAACGCTCATAATTTATCTCAAGTCTAAAAAAATAATTAAACTGCAATTATACTGGTTTCCTGTTTATTACGCGGTAACAACATTGTTGCTTCAAGAATTTCCGGATGAAAAGAAAAACGCAACAAAGCAGCTTCCTAGAAGTATTTCACCAACAGAGTTCGACTGACCGAAATCGTCATACAAAAGGTTTCCAGAAAAAAATTTTTGGTCTTGAATCCTTAAATCCCGGTGAAATATATTTTACGACCGCGTTAAATGTTTGGGTTCTCATTTTGCGGGCGCCACAGGCAGAAGAGGGTGTCGGGGTGTGGAGAAACGTGGGTTTTCCGCGGCGAAAGGGGTTTGGAAGGGGTGTTCGCAAAATGGGACACGGAGCGATGCAGGGGTTGGCTGATTTTCCGGGCCGGGACATAAATCAGGAGGGCAGCGCGGCATTCATGTGCCAGCTAACTTCCACCCCCGTTACCCCATCCCACAACCCCCATGTCGACCCCCTCACCCTTCAGCGGGGTCACCCACGCTGTTTCGCCTGCGTACACATTCATTACACGGGCTGCGGACCCATTGTGCAACCCCCTCCCCCTTCCACTACCGGGTCACCCCCACACCCCTCCCTATAGTTCACGTCCGCGCCCTAGTACCCAGACGCAATCAAAATTAGGACTGCTCGCGGACGGGCCGGAGGGAAAAGAGGTTCCCCGGAGGTCGATGGGCTTGGCGCGGGCGAAACAAACTCCCACGCCGCACCTTCCCTCCCGTGGAAAGGGCCACTTAGGTAGTTTATTGGGCCGGCGCCTAACAGCGCTCGAAGGGCTGAGGGCTGGAGGGGTTGTAATTACCCTCCGAGATCGTGCCTCCCAGTGTAAGAAGGATACTTCGTCTTCCTGGAGCGTGGGTTTGCTTCCACCACGGCTGCCACCTCTGCAAGAGGGAATCATGCGCAGATCACCTAGTGGTGTGCACAGTTTCAGCAGACAGAGGAACACACGTAAACTTCTCAAAGTCAAATTTAAAGTCATATCCATCAAGATTCCCCATTACTAGAGATGACGGGTTATCGCTGGGAAACTTAATTGTTTGCTGGGTTTCAACGTACGTTCAGCTTATGAAAATATGACTGGGTTTCGTTTGTTCATAGAGGTGTTGCCCTATATGAATGCGCCAATAAGAATCCCGCTATTGAAATACTTTTTGATGGCTGTTATTGGTCTGCAAACAGCTACGTTGTGTCAGACGTATATCAGCCAACCATTCATGTCGCAAGAAACCACAGTGTTTTCAAAGATATGTTGGCACTAAAAATTTTCGTGATATACCATCACTAGAGAAGATGGTATATCGCGAAAATGTTTTATGTCAACATAGCCTTGAAAACACTGACACAACGTAGCTGTCTGCAGACCAATAACATGCATTAAATATTAAAATAGCGGCATTCTCATTGGCTCAATCAAATAGGGCAGCAGATCCACGTACAAGGAAAAGCCAGTAATCTTTTGATAAGTTGAACGTATGTTGAAGCCTAGCAAATAGTCAAGTTTTCCCGCGACAAACCATCATCTCTAACCATCACCTCTACCCATTATTAATTTCAAGAGCCTTTTTTCTGTTGACCGAAACTAACGAAAATGGGCGTCTTCACTGTCCTTATCCGATACGAACGTCTTGGCGCAGATCTCAATAAGATATACAGGTTGTTCGAAAAAAAAGTGTGACATATTGCAGGAACAGGTCATACACACAAAAAAAGAAAAAAACTGTGTATAATAAACCTAGCCTCTAAGTTGCACCCTATAAGAGGTATGTACACTTTGTGAAAATTACAATAGGATTATTTCACAGAGCTGTTTGGTTATACTGAAATTAAGTACATTATTTAAACATCTTGACGTGTACTTTTCGCAAAGAGTACATACCTCTTAAGGGGTGCATTTTGCAGATCTTGTTTGTCAGATATTCGTGTCTTGTTGTGATGTGTACTATCTCCTTTCAACATATGGTACGTATTTCATTACGAGGGAAACCACAATGGACCCTCCTATCGTAATTTTCACAAAGTGTACATAGGGCGTACCTCTTAAAGGGTGCAAGTTAGGGGCTAAGTATATTTGACATTGTTTCTTTATTTTGGTGTGTATGACCTGTTCCTGCAATATGGCACATTATTTTTCGAACATCCAGTATGTATGTACAGAACATCTCTAACGTAGTTGTTACGTCATTAAATACTGGGTTAGGGCCTGAAAACTACGCGTTTTTATTTTGGCACAATGTATAATTGAAACAACTATCAGTGGAGTTTGTGTTATTTTACACCTACTGGAAGACATTCAGCCAATAATAAAGAATCAGTTAAATGTTCGCCCAATCATGTGGTATCGCCTGCATTGGATAGGTAAGTGGGATTTACATCTCAACAGCGAGGTCAATAAAGACGTTTAAACAAAACTTGGGACAATGACAGGAGCTGGCAGAAGATTAGACCATGACCTGTGCTGAGGAATCATCCCAGCATTCATCTGGAGCGATTTCGGAAAACACGGAAAACCGAATTAGAGATGGCCGCAGCCGGGAATCGAAACCTTGTCCTCCTGCATGCGAGTCCGACGAGCTGCTGTTGCGCCACCTCGCTCGGAATATTATAAGAGTTGTTAAAACCCACGATTATTCGCGAAAGTCTGTAACAATTTGTTTCAATGCCTTATGTGCACATATGCAGCTGTGCTTCATGGTCAGTGATTGGCTGTTTTTAACTCTCAGCGTCTAGGGTTCTACTCTCAAATCACAGACGTGTGGTGTCGTAGTAACCTTGTTCCTGTTGGCACAGTCAAATGAGCCACGTCTGTGCAATAATACATTCGGCCAGTATTCATGAATGATAGCTTCATATGTAGAGACCCTTGTTTTTCGCGAAACGAATTTTGCCCCACTTTGTTTCAGTGCCTTACGTGCACATCTGCAATTCTGCTTCATGGTTATTGGCAGCGTGTCTATGTGTGTGTAATTTGACTGAGCCAATGATAACAACGTTCCTGCAACACCACACGTCTGTGATTTGCCGGTAGAATACCTAGGTTGGTGAGAGTTATAAACATCCAATCACTGACCGCGAAGCAGAACTGCAGATGTGCACATGAGGCACTGAAACAAACTGTTGCAGAATTTATTTAGTGAAATATCGTGGGCTCTAAGCATTATCAGGCAGGTAATTATGAGTTGCTGTTTGCATGAGTACACAGATTCTAATATAGGCCAGTCTAAAGGTCATTGAACCCGCGATTTTTCCTGTCTCTTTTAATGAGTCTCTTATATGTGCGCTATCGGTCAGAGGAGTGCACGCTAGTTCAGTGGCATGCACATAGAGGCTAGGATGAGGCGTTATGTTTGTACCTGTTTCGTCCTTAGTGCATCTGCACTTTTGTAAACGGTTTCGGGTAAAGTGAGCACTTCAAAACAGCCCTGCCGAAGTTAAATTTTCAGCCAATTCGTATCTTTCCGCGCGTACTGACTCAAGTGTCAATGTATGGTTCAGGGGTAGAGAAGGCAATCTTGCCTTAACTGCGCCACGATAAATTAAGCCAAAATAAACGAGTAAATAAAATAGTGAGATGAAGAAAAAGTGTATTAATCATATTAAACTCAAGAATGTCGACTTCGTTGGGTTTTGTTTCAGTGCGTTGTATTTAAACGGGAAAGTACACGGAACTATATTGCGTCATTTCGCTGCCAACCATACAAGCAGTAAGGCAACTATAGTTAATGTTTAATTGTATACAGTAACAGCTAGTGATATTTTTAAAAGGTCATATTTTAGATGTGCTCACTTTATCCCGATCGAACTATAGGCCTGACCCGCACAAATACGTCGAGCGAAGTTCCCACGTTAATGTCCCTCTCTACCTTCGATGTGAATGTGACGCAGCGAATTACAATTGTCCCTCTTTTGATTATAAAAAAATACACCTCGCGTATTAGATGGGGAATATTTGCGAAATATACATACCGTCGTTACTGGGAAAATAACACCAGTAACCGACAAGCATAAATAGAAACTTTCGCTAGAAATGCATAAATACGCCGCATAGAAAAAAGATCCTTGGTAAAAGGGTTCTGCAATGAAAAATTCGTAATTTTATAACTGTACCAAACACGGTCTAACTCTTACGCATTGCAATAATAGTAATTCCCTAGAAATAAAATACTTTTTTGTTCTGTAGTTTTCTTACAAGTGCATGTCAAAGTGGCAAGCAAACAATGTTTGTAACTTACCCAAAGGTAAAAATATTCAAACGTTTCGAAAGAAAATTTATAGTAAAAGCAAATGTATAAACCCAACAAAATGCTACCTCTGTAACGTCACGTAAAATTTGTTTGTATCAATAAAGT
Source organism: Medauroidea extradentata (assembly GCA_003012365.1). Taxonomy (NCBI): domain Eukaryota; kingdom Metazoa; phylum Arthropoda; class Insecta; order Phasmatodea; family Phasmatidae; genus Medauroidea; species Medauroidea extradentata. The sequence goes on along the minus strand of PNEQ01084015.1, from coordinate 124,240 downwards.
CAATAAAGTTATTGAACGTACACCAATGTGTGCATATCTATGAGTACCTGTGTTTTTTAAACATTAAATTTTAATTGAAATAACAAAGTGGTATTCTGTACCTTGCGCGTTTATACATATACATTTATACTATTAATTATGATAATATAAATTAATTGACGACATCTAAATGTGTGAAAACACGTACAGCGTTTTTTTTTTTTTTCTTATTCCGTAATGGAAGGATGATCAACTGAAAGCGTTAAAAATATTTTTAAGAAAAGTATTATCAGTCGAAACTCAGCACACCGTTTGCAGACTTGGGTAGAAAACAATATTTCCCATATCGCACTTACTGCATTACACATAATTTGCGTAAAATTTTTTTTTAAACCAGCAAGGGGATAGGGTAGATGAAACCAAGGTTACTGTTAGAGTTATCCACACTGTTTTTGTACAAAACATTTCAATACATAAATATCGGGTAGTAATTGAACTAAAGGGAAACGCAACACGCTACATAAGCAGATGTAAATTGGTATCTCGTAGGCGTCTATCGTTTATATTAGCAATAGTAAAACTAAACCCTACAAAGCAATAACGACTTAGTGGTAGAGTTTTGAAAACGGGATTACCCGTAGAAAACTCACCGGCTGCAGAGCGTCCTAAACGTTTCCCAAACGAAAAATAATTAAGATCGCCTTGGCAGGGGGCAGTTGTTCTTACCGTAACACAACCGTTGCTACTTTAATTAAAGTTTTACCGTAAATTATAAGTGTAACAAATGCTGTCTTATTCCTGCAGTTTTAACCTATACAGACCTTAGCATTAACATAGTAATTTTTGTATAGTGATACGAGATGAATGTGTTTATATTTAATGATTTTACATTGCTCATGTAAATTATCAAAAGCCCGATAGTGTAAATTTTTTGTAGTTTCGAAAATTTATATTACAATAGTAATGAACTAAACAATTTGCTGTTGCTGGTAATTTCAGAGCACAAATATAAGTTAGCCCTACACATTATATTGTGGGACACAACATTTTCAAATAGATCAAGTAAGCGAAAATAAGTCCTGTCGTTGCATATCGATCACATTCCTTATTAAAATAAGCGCTTTAGTGCAGATCTTTAGTAGACATTTGGGCAAAAAATTAAGTTTCAAGGTTTATGTAAAACATCCACATTCTCTTAGTTCTTTTACTTTGGTATTTTTGCGCTGGTATAAATAAACGTAACTATAATTTATCTCACTTGTATAATACTACTTCTAACAAACAATGTACACTTTACATTTAATCGAAAGCTGAATATTTTGCCTTCTTTCAAATTGTGTTCATAATATGCCTACGTGTTTTGAACATTTAATCATATATGTTTAGTTAATTTAGTACGCATTAAAGTAAAAGGTTGTTTAATTTTATCAAATCTCGTATTCAATCCACACATATTTTAACGTTAAGCGCGAAGGAAAATTCATCCAACCTTAAAAGTAGGCACGAGAATTTTCGTTTTTCAACGACTGATTTCAAAATGGCAGAGCTGTACGATAAATCAATTATTTATTCTGTAAATTATCCAGAAGTGGTGGGAAAATGAAACGAAATAAGTAATTACACAGTAATATATCAAACGGTAACTTAATACATGTTTTATTAAGGGGTATGGAATGGTAAGTTGTTGAGCGAACGACTGGAATATTCAATCGTCAATAAACTCTAAACTGCCCATCAAAATTCGATGAGATTTTTTTAGCGAGTAGTTATTTTATATCAGCTGACGTTTATTTATGTAGCACTATGCGGTAGTATGCTTTACTTTCCAGTAAAAAAATTAAAAACTGTTTTCAGGAAAATAAGGGTTTGAAACAACAGATTCTACAAAAATTTAAAACTTTTATTTTGATAACGTTTAATATCATAAAATTTATGCCTCTATAAATACTGGAATTTAAAAACACTCGTGTTTAGATTTGAAAATAATTTCACTGTCCGAAAATCTTTACGCGAGAGGTTTGCTGATGCTGCATAGTGCAATTCATATAAATAACGTTAACTGGTTCCTACGCAAATCAAATGACCTTAATCTTGCATTTAACAAATAACTTAAACGATGCCAAAAATTTACTACGTGTTATTCTTCGCAAAGCCGACGATATGTTTGTGAGCTATAGAAATACAGAAACGAAGCAACTAATACAGATTATATGGGCATGAAAAAGGACCACGGACAATAATTTGTTATAATTATATTAGTGTAGATTCAGTTTCCAGAGTCCCAGTTTATACTAGAAGAGAATTTTGGTGTGTTTTCGAATAGCGTTATAATCAGTAATAAAAGGAATTCGTCAACTGATTTAGACAGCACGAAGCTGAAAAAAAAACTTACGCTAATGATAAACTTTCAGAGTAAAAATTATTTGCCAATTTACCATACCAGTGGATTAGATTGTTGAGAATGTAGACAACATTTGCAATAAATTTGTTATAAGTGTTCCTATGCACATGTAGGAAATAGTCAAATTCTTACTGATTTTACCAGACTTGCAAGGTAAAAATACATAAAATGTTTTGTATTTATAAGCTGAAGAAAGCGTCCTACACCTTGTATAGGTGAAAACTTCCAATGCTTTCCAAGTAAGTATTTTTTACTATTTCGGCTAATCAATGAACCTCCTGTACGAAAATGCGACACGAGTATTAATTTACTGAGAAAAATTTAGAGGTCAACGATTTTTAGTTTAAAATCTTTCTTATAATTCAAAACGCACGCAATGTATGCATACATTCGAACGAGCATTTTATTTTACATATCGCCTTAGAGTTATATTCAATATTTTCAGGACAAACAGGAAGCGCGTTCACATTTTTTACGAGAGAGTTGTTTGCAACGGACGTTGCGAATGAAAACTATTTTTTATAGTATTTAATTGTTGTAAATGTTAAACTTGCGATTAAAAGAATGACGCATAGTTAATTGTGAATGTAATGGAAATAAAAGGTTCTAATAATATAATTTCAGTACTATTAGTTGAATTTTAACACGCGTATCACTCGTTTGAGATGCTTCGATTCTGCAAAATAATTTGTGAATTATAAAATCACCAGACAATCTTACTTAAAACATTTTACTGAAACAGTATGCGGACAACACCCTGTGTCTGACTTCACCAGCCGGTACTGGCTGACGCTAACTTGTAGAAAAAAAACTATCGCCAGGATTCTTCATCGTTGACTTGTTTGCAAGTAGGACCTTTCGCATCGGAGGAAGTCATGCTTGAAGTTCAGTCAGTGGTTCAAATCGGGTCGTGGGAACTGGTAGATCGCACCGCAGCTGTGACAACAATGGATCACGGTACAACCGTTCAAAAATAACACGTACGAAAATATATTTTCAAACTTTATGTGTTTGCTTTTCGTCGATTGCTTCCGTTCGGTAAAAAAAAAAAAAAAAAAAAAAAATTTACACAGACGTTTCTTTCATTTTTATTCCACAACAAATGAGATAAAATTGTTACTCGGGTAAAATTTTGTAAGGATACTATGTCCACCGACGTTAAAGTATGCATTCGACTATTTTTGCATTGGAGGTTCATGAGAATCTGAACTACAGTTTTCAGTACATGTAGTTGCACGTAAATGTTACAAAGTCAACTAAAATCCACAGGAAACAATAAATAAATAATAAATAATACCAGCCAGTATCATTCTAATCTTGGTTTCAAACCTTTTATGTAATTATTTTTACTGTCTATTTCTTGGGGTTCATTGTTGGTTTTCAGACAACCAGCAACAGTATCTCAGAAATGCGTAAGTAAAAACCAATGGTTCAGGTTTGTTACAGTTATATCACCAGAGTATCAATAATTCTTGGCTATGGTGATATAAATAGTAAAAAACTGAACTGTTGCGCATTTCGGTGAAAATTACATTTGGATTGCATAATCATATCCGGTCGTTTTAATCAAATAATTCCAACTCACAAAAATGCGAGTGAATAATTTCCTTCTGACAGAGTAATGTTGTGTTATACTGACTGTCAGAGCGTACGAAACATATGTGTATCAAGTACGGTTGTAAAGGCGTTGAAATGTAAATTTTCTTGTTTGCACACATGTGTGTTAAATGGAATTTCTATAACACTGTTCTGCCATTGAGCTACTAAAGTAATTTAATAGGTCTGCCGTTTACTACAGTACCTCACAATTTATTTGATCATTTATTCAGAATTATTCGCGAGGAGTAACATTAACACAAATGAAATACTTATTGCATAATATGGAGCAAAAAAAAAGTGATATGCACATAGGTCCTTTTACCAGTATTTTCAGAGTAATTCGAGTTCAATGAAACATTAAGAATAACATATGTTAGTAAATAAGTGGTATTTTATCAGGCCGTAATGATTTTTTTCAGGAATCAACAGTCGCAGAAAACTCTCTCTTGTCACATGTCCCTGTAATTGTGCATGAGTATTACCGTATACGTGTCAGGTAAATTTACTTTTATTTTTGGTAATGTGACTTAAAAATAAATCCAACTGAAATTATAATACAATGGTAATGAACGTTTTGCAGTTTCTGCATTAGTCGCTCAATAACTTAACCGAAGCAGCTACTTAACTAATTTGATGTATTGTTATCGTAAAATAGTCCTATTGCTCTGTGAAAACACTGGTAACAAAGTTGAAAAAAATTACATTAGTGATCCTTATCTAGTTCAAATTATCTTTGGACAAACTTTATCAATGGTCACCGTTTAACCACAGAAAATATTATAAGTTATATATGAAATAAAACGACCCCTTGTGCACTTTATAATAGAAACGTGTCTTGAATTAGGTTTAACATATTTTTTTTCTTCAAATTTTCAAATTTAATTTTACAATACTTGTTATTTATAGGAAACAGTTTATTCGGCTTATGTCTTGCTAAGTTAATATGAAAAAATAAATTCAAACTAAGAAAATCTGAAGCTATGTTTTATTTACTTTAAACAAAAATATCTAAATATTTGTCCAAGTAATTATATGGCACATGTTTCGATACGGAAGAGTTTTATTACAGTGACCATTCATCATGTTAAGAATTCGTCGCAGTTGTGATAATTCCCATTTCGGCGGTACTGCGTACGTATTTCGACCACACGTTCAAACCCACGAGAACATATTGTGCTGTTTCATGTATGCACATTTCCGCTGGGATAATTCGGAAATTTTTTAAACGAGTGTGATAACTCTTCTCGTCTGTCGGAATTGAAACAAGGATATATAAAAATGGTGGCTCACAGAGAAGTTGTCGTTTATCATCACTCGAGTCCTCGCGGTGTGTTTGCTGTCCAACTAAATGATCGCGCTGTATAAAATATGGCGCAGTTGATAAAAAGAAACGTTTCATTTTACTCTGTCGCAAAACTCTAACATATCTGAGGAACCTTTTATTATTATTATTATTATTATTTATTTTATCCACGTAGAAACATACATCGAGAACGTAACCAAATATTTAAACATAGCGACTAACAATTTCGCAAAAAAAAAATACTTGTGTCAAGGCATATTTTAAACAACTGTCCAACTGTCATTACTGTACATACCCTCTCTAAATATGCGCAAATAAGTTACCAGATAATGTTAAATAACTTTGTAAATATAAAATATGACCTTTTTTATAAGAAAATTTTAAATAAGTTAATAACGCAATTATCTCAACCTACTGCACGGTTGTACCTGTTAAATTATATATATATTTTATAAAATGGAAACATGAAAATATTAAAATACTGCAACGTTATGTTGGGATTAATTCCTCATGCAAACAGCTTGCGAATAGTTTTCGGCCCATATATAAGAATTGGGAAATAATAGTAAACAGGTCTAAAGTACTAACCGGGAAAAATTAATCGTTCATTGTTTTCCTATAAATAATTCTACATAAACAAATAACACTTTATAGTAGCAGGTATAATTAGTTTAGCTATGGGTACGATACAAATTTACTCTAATACATTTTAATGAATTTTCCATTTTATACAATTAATGCCAAACGGACCTACCCATTTTACTAGTGAATTATTGGATTTTATGCATGAACCATCAGGCCTATTTTATGAATAAAGATGAAAATAATCCTAACAGTCTATACAAGCTTAACTTCGTCTTCTATAGTTAATGATGATGTAACACCACACATTTTTATATCTTTTCATTAAAGTCTTAAATACTTTATCACTATATGATATAAAATGCATGCTTACTAAACGAAAATAATTGTTTCTAGATGTTTGCATCAAAGAGAAGCTATTTGTTATATTATGTATTCAGAATCTTATGTGGGCATTACCACAAACATTAACACTTCAATGTTGTTATTGTAACTGTTTCTGTTGTGCTGTAAAAATTACTACGAAATGTGTTTACTTCCTCAAATTTATATCGGATTAGTTAATAAATTTCGCACCCGTGCAAACGTTTCATCAAGAATTTTTCATCAGGAAAAATCTCCCAAAAATGTTTCTCATAGTGAGTCATATAAATAGTTCAGAATTACGTGCTGGTTATTCCTTATGACTGTGTACGGATAATTAAGGTTTTGCACAGAATCCAAACAGAGCAGCCCAGAGTTGTGGCGTAAATTTACATCACGAACTCCTGATAATATAAACAGATGCTAGGTGTGTCAGCTTAAATTTTAATAATATTCTCGAAGCACCTGGCCTCGCCCATCAATCAACCGAAGGCAGAGCCGACCATCAATCACCAATTACGCTTGCTGTGTCAGTTGCTACCAAGAAACGTGATCTAATTATGCATCCGTCATTCCTGGAAACTACATTCTACTACGAGGCTAAATTGTCTCATTATCAACTAAAAAAAATTAAAGATTGTTACATGCGTATATATAAACAAATTAAAGTTTTCAAAAATGTTGCTGCCTAGTAGGGATGTGGCCTTGCATTAGTTAGCACAATCCTTCAGTATTACAATTTAGTCTTTATCGCTTATTTCTACGATGCAACAATTAATCTTAGAAGTGTTAATACAGTAATAAGAAAAATTGTTAAAAAGTATATTTGTTGGTGTGTATTGCTTATAGACGACATAAAGCACATTGAATTCATTCAGTGAAAACCTTTTATTTTACTTGTTCCGTGTATCTCTGAGACAAATTTCTTGAGACTGAAATAAACTACCTTCTTAATTTACTGTTATATTTGTATTTCTGAACTAAGCCAATCGTGTATAACATCAAAATTGTGTTGTATTATCCTTTCACTTGGTGCTGTGACACTGAAAAGCCAGAACAGAATAGTTGATTGTGGCAGATCACATCTCATTAACTAAATCAATAATCGTAATTTTTTTAAGAAACTTCGCTACCAGCAACAAAATATCTTCAAAGCATTTTCACGCAAGATTTTTCTTGTATGTTGTGTTTAAATATTAAAATATGTTTTGGGTTTTTAATAATTACATAAACTGCTAAATTATTTCAATAGGAATACAGTCGATGATATGAATTAAACCAATTTACTCCTTTATTAAAACGCAAGTATGGCATGTAGTAAATAGTTACAGAAATTGGTAAGTGTCCTAAAACAAACATCCATGATTTACACTGTAAAATTTGTATATCAAGAACTATTACGAATATATACCACGCTTAAAGTTTATTTTAGAACTACTTTTGAAAAATCAAATACTTTCATCATGTTTTCAAAAATTCCTATTCACCAGTCTTAAACTTTGTAACCTATAACAGCAACGTGACGTTATAATTAAACAGCGTTACACACTTTGTGACTAACTGTAACATTTAAACGTCGGTTTTTTTTTCTTTCAGAAACAACATTGTATCCACATCCAAATTTCCTAAGAACAGTTAAAAGGCGACTGAAAAAGTTATGCTCGTAACACTCGTGTAATTTAAATAGCGTTAATAACGACTGATTGTCAGAAAAGCATCCCTTCTTGTGTAAATGTTTTGAATCGCTATAAAATTATCGCATGAATAATTTTAATTTTGTTGAATTAGAAGAGTAAGAAAATAAAATATACAAAACAGGAACTCGCGTTGTATTGCAGTCAAAATTTAGAGCAGGTGACAAATGTCGCTTTTGCTCTCGTGTTGTAGTGTTGTAGCTGCTATACGAAGGCAGGTATATACCGTCTTTTGATAGCCAGTTGCAAGTTCATAGGGACATTTCCAGCGAACACAAGTGTTTTGTCAATGTGTGCGAAGAGACGGCAGCTCAATATAAGAACTTTAAGGGCTGAAGAAGGTGCTATACAACCAAGTGGCGGGAACGTAAAACGAAGAGGCTCAAGGTTGTAAAACTTACATTATTTATAGATTTATCCACCAGTCTGGGAAACCCGTGCGCTGCTACAAGCAAATTTTAGTGTGGAAAACAGTTGTGGTTCACACACCCAAAGAAAATCAAATTTACAAACGAAAAAGTTAGGAAATAAAATACATTACTAATAAATGAAATACTTAAGGGTAAGTTACAGTCGTCATATAGAATTTTACAATTTTTCGTTCTTTTGGAATTCTGAGAAAAAAAATGTAAAATCGGCGACTATACCGCAAATTCTATTTACCTTGAGCTACAATACAAGCGTGGCAATAGAGCTAATAAAGTATAGTTAGGTCGCAATTTGTCGGCCAAATTATGATTAGGGCCTATAAAAAATTTGCCACACACATTGCGGCGTAATTATAAGTTAACAGCAAAATTGCAAGGTCTGTACTGTAGCGAAATGTAAATATAATGTGAGGTATAATCACATATTTAAGATTCTTCTTAGAATTCCAAAAAAATTTAAAAAATAAAATTCAATATGGTGACTGAAAACGAGCCTACAAAAACAAAAAAATAAATAACTGGCGTGTAAAATCATTGCAAATAAAAACAATGGTCGTAACTATAATACAGAAGTACATGTCAGAATTTTGACGGAACTATTCTCACACTTAGAGGAACATAAAATAGGCTAGGAAATTAGCGTTTCTACGCTACAGTTCACATCGTACCGTACAGTGGATATTGTACTGGATCATGTTAATGAGGAACAACATCACAGCTATTATTGGTAGAGATGATAGTATATCCAGGGTGTCTACCAACCCTGGAAAACCTGGAAAAATCAGGGAATATTGTAATCAGGGAATAATCAGAGAAAAATCAGGGAATTTAACAAAAAAATCAGGGAGAAATTTACAACACGTTTTTTGTTTAGTGATCAGCTCGCATTGACATATCAAGTAAAAATAAACATATCACAGTCCAAAGATAACATGACGTGAAGTAGATGTTCATCTATGAACAAAAACGTAATACTTTTTATGTTTCTTGTACGGAACTGTGCACTATTTGCCATTATATCAGCATCAACTCCTACGTGCGTTCTGTTCGAAAATGTTTTGTGCCAACATACCCTTGAAAACACTGTAGTTAATTACAACACATATGATTAGGTGATGTACGTCTGACAGAACGTAGCTATCTGCAAACCAATAATAGACATCAAATATTACAACAGCGGGATCTTAATGGATCAGCCAAGTAGGGAAAGAGCTCCACATAAAAGCTCTGCAAGTCATCTTCTGGTAAACTGAACGTGCGTTGCAACCCAGCAAACAGTCAAGTTTTCTCGCGATAAACCATCCTCTCTAATTATTAGTGACTACATACCAGACGAATAGTTATTTATTAACTGAACGGTACGCATTGTCATTTGTAGCATTCCTCAGTTGCGCGGTCCAGCCAGCACGCTATGCGTAGTACCATGGTCATCTTAATAACAAGGCCGCGGTCTTAGATCTGGCAACCCTGGCAGGAAGAGTCGTTTTAACACTTATTTTGTCTCGCCAACGGCAGTGGTTTCCCCTGATTCGCCGGTATGTAGGGCAGAATAACGAATCAGGTACAGCCATTGCCTTTGGAGAGCTAAACGAAGTGTTATAACGACCCTTGTGTGCAGGGTTGCCAGGCCTTAGGCCGTGGCCTTCCAATAAAGATGGCTATGGTAATACGCCATGTGAACTGTAGCGCAGAATGGTGCATTTTGCGACCTATGTAGTATCACATTTTCGTACCTCCAAATGCGAGGGTTGTTGCACTCAAATATGGGCCTTCGATTTTCTAAAATCCAGCGTATCATAATGCGAAAAACATTTAAACCTTAATAGCACATTTTATGATGACTCAAAATTACTTTATCTAGAATACATTTACATTCTTGCTGGGCGAGTTAAGAATCACGTAGCTCTAACAACTCTAGTTAATAACCATTAATAGTTTATGCGAGGAAACTTTATTGAAATATTTTAGCTCAGACCACAAATATCCACTGTAAAAACATCTACGAACCGGCATAATAAACTTTTTTTCTTTCGTATCAATTTTTTAAGTTTTTTCAGTTACATAAAATTCAGATAAATTTGTATAATTAACAGCTAAAATTACAAAAGTGTGTAAGCTAATTTTAATTTAATAAAAACTACACACATATTTACACAAAATGTCGCGAGTCACATACAAACAGTGGAATTTATATATATATATATATATATATATATATATATATATATATATATATATATATATATATATATATATCAATAATCAATATTACCTTTCATAAGTATAATATTCCAAACAATGTGGGTGTTTCGTTTATTTCATAATTATTGAGTACTGTTAACATATTATCGGCAAAGAGTAGGTAGTTATTCGCCAAACTTATAGATTTTTAGTAAAACCATTATGTGCGTTAAAAAGTGTGATTTATTTGTGTATTATATCAAGCATTATATTGTAAATTTTCCGTAGAAAAACTGTATTTTGTCATACTTTGTCCAATTTATCAAACACGTTTTGTTTTGCAAGCTTTACGTTAGCTTGCCATCGCATTGGCGTAAAATTTACAGTATTATTCGTAACAATGTTTTACATTGCGTTTACAAATTAAATTGCAAGTGTGTTTGCAAGCAGTTAGATACATTCAGTTCAAGAAAAATCTAGCATATAAAATTTACATTGTAATTGTATTTCCTCCAGTTTTGATTTTGTGTCGTCATAGTAAAATATTTTTACTAAAGGTAATGAAAGTGAAACTAATTTAATACCAGAAGTTTCTGATGGAAATTAAGCAAAAACATCACGTCACCATCAATGTTTTATAATTAATCTACTCTGAATATGATGCAGATAAAAACAAGTTAAAATTTGAAACATACGTAAAACACAAACATAACCAGAGGATACACGACATAAAAAAACTACGTATAAAAAATTCTTAAACTTATCGACAAACCAAAATGAAAGTAATGTGCCGAAAATTCAGTTTCAGGAACGAAATTTTTGTGAATTTGTCGAAAAATGAAATATTTCAAGGAATGTTCCAGATTTTATGAATTATTTGAATAAGTTTGTTATGTGTGTTCACATATTTAATCCAGTACTATAACTTTTAAAAAAAATATTACGAATGGCTCCCTCCCATTGTAAGTATTTTCTCTGTGTCGATAAAATACAATTGTATGTAACCGTTAACTCGCTCTGTTTAATTCTTTGTTTGATATAGTGTTTTTTTATGGTTTCATTGTAGAGGTTGATTATGCGATTCATAAGCAGATACTTAGTTATGTCAATATGGTTTTGTTACTGACACACTACATTAAAGTTTATAGAAACAAGGATAGCAGCTGCAAGTTTCGGTGTTATGTATTTGTTAATGAATTAGGTAAATTTTACTATACAAAATTTAGAACCAAGATCCATTAAATTAATTCATCTTAAATCTGAAAAATTCCTAAATAATTACGTTATCCCCACAATAAACCACAAAGAAACTAACAGTTGCAAACAAACATGCGACAGCTTACTCTCATATTTGTGTTAAATTAAAACCATCCAGATTATTGATAACTTCATTTCATCAAATGTTATAACGGAAAAATATGAAAGAGTTTCTTTACTTTGTGTGTTGCAATATATTATTTTACATGACCATAATATTACGAACGTTTATGTTGTGATTATGGCTACACGTATCCAAATGCGAAAGAAAATATTTGCAAATAACGTTTTGAATAAACCTTTGTATCAAAAACAGTACTACACAATATTCCAGTTAATTTTATTACTAGCCTTACGCTAAGATAAGAAATATTATTCTTCCGACCACATTTAGCTGTGATATTTCAACATATACCATTACAAGAGAACACATTCAATATGTAAATATTTAGGTGATGTATCGAAAATTAACACATAAAAACTTGTATGTTTGGAATTAATTGAATTGGCTGCAACTTCCGATAACGCATAAAGTGTGGTTTTGTAAAATAAATGTTTGTAAAATTACAGCGAATAGCTCTGTATTTGTACTTACAATAATGATAAAATTAAATTTTAAATTATTTTTTACTTTAATAATGATACTAAACTTACTTATTAAATAACTTTTGAATTATAAGAAATTACACGAAACTATTCAGACAAAAATTTATGTTTGTGGAGAAACTCAATTTCGAACCGCAGTCTTACGGTAGATAGTACGTGTTTTACCACTTGACCATCTAGACTTATAAAGTTATTTTTATTTTTATTATTTGATGTTCAGTGTATAGTTCAGTGATAAATATTTTCATAATTTTGAGGCATACAGTTAATATGAAAATTCACTTTATTCCTAAAAGTGCTTTCAAAAGGATGTAATGTTTGTATAATTATGTAATTTCAGGCGAACCTATAATAATAGAACATTAAAAAATTTTATTATTTTTTTTTCGCAAAAAAAATTCTTTTAGTTTTATAAACAAATTAATTTACTAGAAAAATTGTTGTTTAATTACAAAAGTTTCTAAGACTACCAACAAATGTCTTGAAATTTTACCGAAAAATTTCACAGCGCAGGAATTGCCGGTAGGTACGTACAAGGAATTCCTTCGCAGTATTGAAAAAATTACGTTTGTGTCATCAAAAACTAATGATTTTACAAAGAAAATATTTGTACTTTCAAAAGGATTTATAAAAGTACAAATATATGTTTTTATTTTTTTAGTGCGTGCCAAAGTATGGATTTCAATAGAACGTCTAAATTTTCAACTGTAACCTGTGACCTACTTAGTAGAAGCTGCCTCGATTTGACTGAAAAATCACTAGACAAAACACATGCCAAACGAGTGGTCGCAGTTGCCGTACTGAAAACTGGGAAACACATGTGAAAAATTATCCAAAATAAAATTTCGACCTATACCAACGAAACCACGTAAATATTCTCTCAAATTCAAAATGCATAGCGAACGAAGTTAAAATACTTTATTATGAAAGAGTTATAGAGAATAAAGTTTCTCCTTGGTGAGCTCAGATATTGGGAACAGAACTTGGACAATCAAAAATAGAGAATGTTAGCGGCTAATTATAAATGAATTATTCGATTTATACAGCATGATGCTTTTCCTATACTCAAAATATAGAATGTAGTTGCTTCAATTTCTTAATTTAATTTCAGTACTATTGAACTGAAAAGTGCGTATCACGAAATAACCATTCATGTAGGCGAAAATAGTACACTGTTGTTGAGGCAGGAGGCCAACTATATTAGTTTAAAAGAATCCCATTTAGTGTCACTAATAGTTGGTATTTTTTCAACGGGTTATTAACACAGATATACAAAACCAAAGCTGGCAAGGTGTTTTTGCGTATTTATATTATGCAACTGTGTGTGGAAATTTGCAGGATGAGCATGACAAAAACTTGCAGACTTTATGAATGCTGTGAATAAATATGGATTGACTATGAACTAAACTAAATGTTCCTGTTCTCAGAAACATATAGGATTAATTGGATATTTGATTGAGAACGTCACTATCAAACCTGATCCATTTAGACTTAAACCTTTGTTAAACACCTCTTCACAAAATTCGAACAAATTACATGTTTTCCCGTTAAACTCATTGGCTGGTTCGCTTTTATTGAAAAGAACAAATATATAGTTAAAATTCAGTCGTTTCCTCCGCATTCATACGCTTTGATAGCTTTTAAAAAATCTAAATCTGATATACCGAAGCCTGTGATAAAGTCTGTCGATGAAAATTAAATCTTTGTAGTTGAGACAGTTGCTCCTGAATATGTCATCTGAGCTACACGTAATCAATGTGACATGCCTGTATCATTTATACAAGATCATTGTCTGGAAGTGAACGAAAACATTTTGCTATAAAGAAAGAGGTATGTGCAGTAGTAGAGACTCTATAAAGAAGAGAAGACACTGCCTGAATGGCGTCACTTCAAACTTATTACTTACCAACAATCACTATAATATTTAGACGATAAGCTTATCTGCAAAATAAAAATTACAAAATTCAGAATGGTGACTGGAGCTATCGTGCTACAACTTTCTTGTTATCTTCAGACCAGGAAAAGATAAAACTCTAGCTAACACTCTTTCAAGAGTTTGTAGTACTGTTAGAGATAAAACCTTATTAACATCATCCTCTCTGCCATCCAGGAGTAGAAAGAATGGAACATTGGTTAAATAAACTTTAATTATCCATATTCTATCAGTGACATCCGAAAGATGATTAGTGTTTTAGTATAAACAAAGATAGTCACCTCATGAATTCACAGCCCCATTCAATTGGTTTAATACCGACTTCAAGGGACCTATACTCTATCCATTCTAAGGTTGCAGCTAATTCGTTCAAGTGAATGACAGTAAAATTTTTGCACTCTATAAATTTCAATTGAAATATTGAAAAATACAAGGCGACTGTGTTAGCGGCATAGTCGCAATGCGAGGAATCAAGATATAATTCAATTGCTGTGATTAATTTCGTTTGCAATTTTAATTTCCGCTGCGACCTTAAAGTGGACAGAGTATAGCCCTACTGTGTTTAGGAACGTATATTTACTGATTGTTATAGACAAGTACTCCAAATTTTAATTTATATTTCCATGCGAATACTCGACATATTTTACTATAATTAAAAACCAATCCAGTTGTTCTGTGTTTTTGGAATTCCTTCTTATAATTATAGCGACCAAGGAGCATCTTTCGTATCGGAAAATCTTAAATCGTTTATCCACTCTCAAGGCTTGGCTACTAGGCGCACAACTCCTTACATCCCTGCTCGAAATTGCTAAATTGAGATATAGAATGGGTCATATGGCAACGACAATGCTTGGTTAAAATCTAATGAGTTGAAGTACAATACCGGGAATTTGTGTTAGACAATGCTTGATACTGCATTCTTTCTTATGTACTGGAACAAATTGAATTTCTCATGAATGGCTGTTCTACCGTCAACAAAAGACTTCTAACGGGAATTCGTTACAAAGTTTTATCGGCACATCAGAAACACTTAAGCTAAAGAAACTTGTCAGACACAGCAGATATAAAACCCTATTGGAAGAGGTTAAACTCATTGAGACTAATGCCCAATATGCTAACAGTACAAGAAGAATATTGCCGAGTAGCGTTAAAACACCGATTATATTGTATTTATTGTTTCCATAGTACACGGTGTCCGTAAATTATTTTTATGAAACTAGACTTCATTAACATTAAAACTACACTAGATGATAACATACGGTTTTCAACATTTGACAGAATAACACATAAATTATTTTTTTCTCCTCATTAATACATGTTAATGTGTGTGCTATTATCGTCATGCACAACGTCAATCTGGTTTTTCATTTATTTCCATCTATGCTACAGCATGTCCACAGAGAAATGTTAAAATGCGTGTATTCAAGTCCTGTACCTTAGTTCGGTATACTTGATCCTTAACAAAACTCCGTAAGAAGATGTCAAGCGGAATGTCGTCAGTTGATAAGGGCTGCCACCGAATCGGACCGCCTTGTTAAAGCCAACTTCACGGAAAATTTGATCCAGAATTTGAAAGGCAATAAGGGACAAGTAATGCGGTGCCTAATTTTACAGGAAAATTACGTCAGGTGGCAGGTGGTCCAACTGTGGTATATCAAACTCTTGTAACATGCTCAGGTCAACACCACTGTTCACTTTAGACTCGATTAAAAAGAACTGATCAACCATACAATTGGACATATGTCGTCACCACATATTGACTTTCGGACTGTATCTTTCCACTTTACGTGTAACATGAGGACGGTCTAATACCTATATAAAAAAGTTATGACGATTCAGTTTGCTTGAAACCTGACAAGTTGACTCATCGAAGAAACAATTCTCTTTCAAAATATATTGTTCGTGTCAGTCTTGTCTAGCATTTACACTGCAAAATGTTTGCGCTGTGGTTTGTCTGGAGGCTTCAATACCTGAAGCAGCTGCACCTTGTAGGCATAGAGACGCAACTTGCAATGCATGACTTTGTGCAGTATTGATTGTGCTATTTGCAATTGTCAAGACGCCGTATGCACTGATTTTCCTGGAATCCTATCAAACGCCTGCCAAACCTTGACCACGGTGGGGTCTGAAACAGATGGTCGACTCGCCTCTTGTTTTCGTAAATAACGAATGCCAAGTCCAACTAGTTTGTCCGGACGGTAGTTCAGTCTCACGCACTGTGTCCGAAAGTTTATTTATATTTGTGTCTCGGACTTCGACTCTATGAACCAAGCTACATTGTGAGCTGTCTCCTCTGACGTCCACATTTTTCGTCAAATCTGCGTCAACCTGATCATAAGAAACTTTATGATATAGCTCGTCATGTATTAAAAACTATTTGTTATAATCTCGTACAGTTCTAAAGTTATTGAAGTCTAAAGTTGTAATTCTAAGTTATCGACATCCGGTACACCTGATTAAAACAATGGTACTCAACACTTAGCTTAAGTATATATTCAAAATTGACAGAAAACTACGCGACCAGTAAATTAAATGAGTATGTTCTAATTTAACTTTCGCTGTTGAGGACGTTTATGAAATTTCACAGTTTGTAGACTTTACCAAACCTCATCTCGTAGTCCAAAAATGCTGATTTAAGTTTGTCGTTGTGTGATATTTGTATGAACTGACATTGATTTATAAGGTCTACGTGTGGATTTGCATAAATTTTATTCCAATTTTACGACCTCCCCATTGTTTGTTTTCGTGGTTTAGTGGTCACATATCAAAGCGTGTTTGTGAAATTTGAAACTGCATGTGTAACCCTATAACCAGCAAGTGGTCCAGTGATGGAAATGAACAATTAGTCAAGCGTGTAGGTTTTAAACTTCGTTCGCCGGCTGCACATTCACACAGACACCATGTGTAACAATAACTGAGGGTATCCATTTTACTACATGTGATCCGAATTTACATATATCTGGTGGTGTCACAATTTAAGGCCAATTAAATTATGAAATCTGTCCTTAGAAGCAGTCGAAATCAATTAAATAACATTTATTATTTCTGGTTAAGCAAAAGCATCTGGGAAAAGTAGAGAAAAATGTATTCTAACAATTGTAGTTTTCTTTCAGTGACAAACTATTCAACTCAGGTTTAAATATAACAATATAAATACATTACACATATATATATATATATATATATATATATATATATATATATATATATATATATATATATATATATAATCTACACCTGTCATTTTGTACGACACTTATGGTATAGTTACCAACTATAATTCTATAAGTCATCATAGTTACAAAAATTTGTCTAATAAATGTTATCAGACACTAAAGTCTAGACGAAACTCCTGCAGTATATTTTAATAATTGAAAAGCAAATTGTTTTTAAGAAATTCGTTAATCGTAGGTAAAGAAATTAAATTTAGATCTATTTAAATAACTACTCACAGTTTTCTTCATGCCAATTGATATACACTAATGTGCGTATATTGATTATTAAATAATATTATTAAAGAAAATGCTAATGTTTTCTGAAGGTTTCATTTAAAATATATTAAATTCAGTGATTCAAAGAGAATAATTTTAATAACAAAAATAAAGTATTGATGATACTTATTAAATTGTATTTAGTCTTGTAGTTTAATTGGTATAGTACCGTTAATATGCATTTAATAACAACACTGTCGCCAAAATTCAAAGTTTATGATTTCCAAAATTTTGCACAGTTAGAAATGAATAATGCAGAAGTTATTGCAAAGATGTCTATATCGGTGGTACAAACACACACACATCGTTAGCCCTCATCCCGCTCACACATACGCCTAGGCAGTAGATTCGTAAATATAATTGAATACTAGTTCACTTCTTATAGCTTATGAATTTATATTGATGTTCCGTTTTAACACTTTGTTGGTGACTACCCAAGATCACCCATGCAAAGCAACATCAATGTATGTTCTATTGCTAGTCACATTTAACGTCAAAATGTAATTTATTTAAATCTTGGACTTACCTGGGCTATTTTTTACGTTAAGCGTGACCGAAAATGTTCTGAACTGACAGTGTGAGGGAATTTACATGGGATATCCTGTATCCGTGCATAAGGTTCCTTTACACATGGCACGAATTAGTTTTTGACTCCCACTTTAGGAAATTCAGTTTACAGTAACGTTTCGTTTAATGCAATCCGTTATCGGATCGATTATCGCTTATAATTAGTTACTCCAACATTGGCTTAGCACTTACAGTTTACATTGCTATCACAAATTTCGCCATAACTCATTTCGGTCGCAGGAAGGACAAATTCCTGTTTCACCAGTACTGTTGCGGTAAAACACCTTAAGAGTACTATGTACCGGTTTAAGATCTCCGTGTTTGACGCGCGGGAACAGCTGAGCGATAAGAGCCAGAGCGCCACTCTCGACGATATGGATAAGGTCTCTATTCGCAGCGCTAAACTGACGCGCAGTGTTTCCGTAGAACTTTTTTTCCTGTGGGACTTTAGGCGGTGACCCTAAAATTGTATTTTTGCGTATTATGAAGGAAAGACCAATTCGCGCACCTAATTTTGCTATTTACGGATTCAGGTCGTATTTTCAGGGTTACAGCATTCTAAAAAAGCCGTTTTTAGCCATTTTCAGAGGCCCAATAATCATTTTACTAACAAGCATACTGAATTTTCAAAATGTGGCATACGTAATTTCAAGTGTGTGTTCTTCTCGTAGATAACAACAATAAGAATAAGTTCGACGGTTTCGCGTAAAAAATATTCGCGTGACGCGCCACAACACCGTCCAACGGCTAAGTACACAGTCCTCTTAACGCGGTCTTTATTTTGTATTGATGTTTTCCTAAGATGTATCTAGCTAAGAGGAACAGATACGAACGTCCGGAACTTCTTATGGTTTTGTTCCATATCGTGCCAGCTTTTTTTTTTTTTTTTATTATTTCTTCTGCCCTTTCATAGATTCCATATTGTATGCTTGCATTCTTTGCAGCTTTGTTCAGAACGAAAATTTTCTTAACCTTTGCAAATATTGTTTTTTAATTATATTATTGTTATAATTAAATCCGTTCATTCATACAAGAGAAATGTTCTGTCGTTCTTTAATAAGATACAGTACAATTTTTAAGATAAAATATTTATCTACCGTGTTAAGAATTCTGATAAGTTTTATGTAGCAGTTTTACTACATTTTTTTTTTTCAATTTTACACTACTATTTGACTTATATTCCATAACATTAAACGTAATTTTTAACACTCTGATTTTCATTTCGTTAGTACATGTTATCATTTTGGTAAAGAACAAAACAAGATCCTAATTTAATATCACCGCAGCAAAAATATGAAGATTTTATTAACGAAAATGTCACTGGAAAATAACTGGAAAAAATTTTTAAAAATATAGTATTATGTTTTGTTCGAGGCACGTTCATAAATGTGATTAAAATTTTAAAGGGCAATAATGCAAATACAATCGTACTATTTCTGCAAGAAGAATGCAGCTACCCTTGTAAATATTGTCCTAATGTTTGCATCGTGATTGATATGTCTCCGTAGAGCTCAGGCCGCACCAGTGACGCGATTGCACACACAGATTTGAACGGATCGCTGACGGCGGACAGCCCGCCATCCTTCTCTCCAGGCAATCCTGCCATGAACACCTCCCCTCGCGCCGCCCCTGCCAACGACCGCCTCTGCAACCCGCACATCTGGCTCGCGCCACCACGCCGCGAATGTTATTTTTGCCGCCTGCCGCCGCGGGGGCATATGCAACCCGTCGCGCTCCTCTGCGCGGAGGCAGGCAGCAGCACGCGAGCTTATTGATCCTCTTTGCAGGCGAAAATCCGACCGCCGAATATATGACGTGCGCGCCCGAGCGACAGTTCGCGTGAGCTCTCGGCCGTGGCGATGTTTTCTGATGGTTGCCTCGACTACCGATCCTCCCTTTCCCTTTCGCCACTCTCTTCTGTCATCCTACGTAGCCGAGTTGGTTTATAAACACTGCAAGTCCTTCGATATTGTTTTCAAATATTTACGTTTGGGATAAGGTGAGCACTTCTTAAAACCAAGTTAGTTATTTCCTTTCGGATAATATGTCTTTAGTCTGAGTTAGGAAGGCGTAAGTATTATTATTTCCAAAATAGGATAGCACTTTCTTTGCAGGTTATAAAAGGTATTTAATAGGGTACAAATCTCATTACATTAACACGTGCCTTAAACCCTTCTTACCACCTACAATAAGCAGTAAGAAGAGTGCAAGTCTCGATAGATAATTAATTACTTCTGGCGTTCTTACCTTCCACCAAAGATTTAATATACAGCAACTTTTAAGCACAAATAACACTAACTAAGAAACAAATCAAAGTTATTAGATTGTAGGTTTACTTGAAGTTAAATTGTAGGTCATAATAAGGAAAGTTATTAGTCATGGTTTTAGAAATGATGGTATTCTAAATTGTCACTTAATCCGTAAGCCCCTATACGATACTTTAGCATGCATAAAGCCTTGCATTTTTTACTTCAAACGTACTTAACGTTATTACAGCAGTGTATGTAACAAATGCAGTACAGTGTTTTCATATTAAACGGCCACAGTTAAATTATTTTTATTTAAAAATAAAGAAAAAACTGTCTGTGGAAGTAGCAGCAATACTAAGAACATTCTAAACCAATAATTGGAGGAGTATTTTCACATGTGTTACAACGAAAGGAAATATTTCTAGTGTACATCGTTCTTTATTTAAATATACCTATATATGATCATTAGCGTTACAATTCTCACTGTTAACAACTTAAATCAAAGTATCTGTACTAAACTCGAAAGTTTTGAGTACTAAAATATTGCAGGTTCGCCGTCGATACGTTGGGTTTTCAGTTATTAACATAATTAAAAAATTAAGTTTGATGTTCTTTCAACTGTAGATTAAAAATTATATGTAAGCCATGAATATAATAAAAAATTGTCGCTGTGCGAAGGCAGATGGTGATATGTACAGTTAGTGTACATTGGATCCTTGCAGGAAAACAGAATCATCTTAATTGGACATATTTAATAAATCTTTCTTTAAGCACTATATATATATATATTACGATCGAAAACGTCAGTTAGATATACTGATTTTACTCCATGAAAATCATTAAAACTTTTAATAAATTACATTCCTATACATAGATCAACAAAATATATGTTTTTCTTGTTTGCAAAAACCCAATTATTTATTGCCAAATCTCGGCCCTTGGCACATTAAAATGACGTTTCCAAAGAACAAAAATACCATACAACGGAAATGTTACACTATCAAGAAAAAACACAGGAAATACTGTTACCAAACATGTTATTTTTAAAGTGTTTTCGTAGTCTGCATAAATAAATGTTTTAGTATTTTAAAATACAGTAAAACTCCTTTTAAGGTAAGGAAACAAGCAACATAAACAATTTATTTGAAAATAAGTTATTGTTTTAACGAAGCATAAAAACACATCATCGACTTCTTTGTGATATCATTTAAAAAGTATCTTCGGTCTACGAAATTCAACACCCGCTGAACTGTAACTGGGAGAAAATTTAAGTTGTTGCAGTGGGAAGACGTAACACGAAAGCTTACTTACTTAGTTGGCCAGAACAAGGTTTTGTCCAAGGTTGCAAAGTGTTGTGTAAGCTATGGGGTATAAAACTTAGAAGGCAGAAGAACTGAATATAACAATAATAACTAAATAAAAAATTCATCTACCACGCTTTTTTTAAAGACGGACTGTAAAGTATAAAATTAAGTATACTATAAAATACTTGTAAGATTTAAAACGAAAATCATGGGGCGCATGCAATAGATAGGCATTCATACCAAGAAGTGCATATTGTAGCTGTCTTTGAGAAACACACACACAACAGTTCATTTTATATGAATTGCAATGAAATTGTTAGTGCCTAAGTTTAACTATTTATACGCCAACAATGTACTGTATGATCTCCAAATTTTTATTTCAATTCTTTCATATATTTTCATAGCAAAAATTATTTTATACTTTTAGTCCGTTTTAAATACGGGTAATTTTTCGTCTGCATTGCCACCCAGTCTAAGCTAAGTTTAAAATTTTAAGTCTATAGATCATCGGGTAGTTAGTTTACAGTGATATTTTAGTTTCTTTAATTTTCGTATTTAAACAGATATTTCATTTTTTTTCCCTCTTATATTGCATTATCATCCAGTTCTGAGATATGTTTAAAGATACAAGTCTCCAGTGCGTCAGTAAATGTGTTACAGTTGGTATATTAATTAAGTTATTTTAGTAATTATTTCTGTTTTTGAATCTCTTATTCGTCATTCCCTTATAGTTCTAAAATGCATTTAATGAATCAAGTATCTAGCATACAGTGAACTCGTTTTAAAACAAATGTAAAATGCGTATCAAAGAGACCGAAAACAGACAGAAACACAAGAAAGCGAGTTAGTAAAGATGTGATAATATAACTTCTTAATAATACATTCATTTACTTTATAGGCATAAATCGATACCATATATTGACTCGCATAGACAATAAGCTAAAAGAACAACAAATAAAGGATAATATCGCAGGACAGTGGACCAAAGACAAACTGCAAAGTGTACGTTAAATAAATAAACCAAAAGTTGTAAAGTAATTCGATGTTTTTATGTCACTTCGAAAGCGAGGTTATAGATGTCAGTACCTCAGGCTAGGATTGACAGGAAAGTTGGAAGGATTCTGTCATAGCCTGTAGTAATCAACTATCCCACTATTCGCCTGGAGTGAATTCGGAAAACCACGAAATTCTGTAGACAGGATGACTCTACAGGTAATCTAACCCAGGTCCATCCGAAAGAAGCCCAAATAGAAATTATAGAACACACACACAAGAACAAAATCACTGTACAATTTACAACTAATATACGCTGACTATTCGCAGACTCATACTATCCAAAAATATTCCAACTCACAACACACAATATCAAGAAAATAAAATGGCATAAATTACTTATTTGCCATAAATTGTCGCCACACAACATCCACAGCTTAGCAAGTGTCGGTAAGTGACATAAAACTCGGAACTTAAAAAACATAATGAACTAATGAGAATGTTATGTTTTTTTTTTTTTTTTTTGCAAAATTCCTTATTTATATTGTCAGAATTGTTTCACTCCCACGGCTTACTCTGTCAGTACAAACGATATTGGTCTTTGTACGTGTACTTTCTAAATTCTAACATATTTAATTTAATTTCGTTTGGCATACTAAACGTTTCTTTTTCGGGCATCCCTCTAAAAAAATAATTTGTCAGTATCCGCTGGAATAAAAAATAACAATTTTTTACAGTTATTAAACAATTTGCATAATCAGATAAATTTTAATGGTGAATTATTGAAATCTAAAATATTTATTTAAATTATGTTAAACACTACATTTAAAAACTCCACGTAAAACATGTGTTGTCAATCATTTGTTTTAAATAAGTTGGGTGCATATTCACTGCAGCAGATATTGACTAGACAATATACAGTTTGTTCATAATATAAAACGTAAACTAAATAGTGTCCGTATCGTATAATTTCTGTTTACAAGCTTGATTTAACCAGAAAGTTAAAAAACTAAAGGCTATATTCACTGTTGACATTAAAGCGAGACGAGCACGTCAACAGATAAATATTGTCAGTTTATGAGTTTCCGTTCATTACACGTCAATCATTTACCTCTGAGCAATTAATTTAGTTTCGAAAATTAATTCAGTTCCACCACACCTGTAAACAGTTAATTTGAAAGCTAATAACCGCTTCCGTCATGTCAAGCTAATTCGCATTTTACATATTCATTCTTTTACTCTATTATTTTCTCATATATTACGTTAAATGTTTGTATTTCATTATTTGTCAGAAACAGGACAAGAGCAGGTTCATACTCTAACCAACAAATGATTAGGTTGTTTAATCAGAAGAGCGAAATTTTTAACATTTATTTGGAGCGTATATTCTCAGAAAAATTGCCTTGACATATATTTATACAATTTGGTAAGGTCTCAAATTATACGTGATAATTTTATGAATTTCTAACAAGTATAAACAATCAATAATTTTTGTTGATGTTTGAGATTATACATATTATATTATATATAAATAATAGTAACAGGCTCCGAAACTTTGTCAAACACGTTTTGTAACGAAAAGATTACCCGTCTGTTTTGCTAGAAAATTAAAAGATTAGTAGTTTGAGGTAAAATCAAGACAAGAGAACATAAATAAATAATGTTTTAATAGCACACAACACCAACATTTGAACAGTAATTAGTATCACCTGAAAAGTAATCCCTATTTAATTTACTATAAAAAGAAATTGTAAATGTATGTCGACAATAATGCTGACATTTAAAATGCAATTTAAAACCCATATTTTCATTAAATGCATATATTTGTTTTGTTAAACATGTCATCGGAGCCCAATAAAAATTCCATTCCGTACTTAATTAGTTACTGTAGGCATTTCGTGATTAAAATACGAATAAACGTACGAGGTAAACCATTGGATTTTTAGATAGGTTAAATATGAATATGGAGTGACACGTTTTGGTTATTTAAAAAAAACTAAATATTTGAATGCGATATTCAAAGTTTATAACACACTTACTTCATTAAAATATTCGATAGTAATAAGCATTTAACTTAAAATTTTGTCGTGAAAACAGGATCAACAATAGTAGTTCAGAGTGCTTTCATCCCCAGGTCTGGTGAATCATTCTAGTTACGACTTTGCCGCAAGACAAAATTAAAAATAATATGACGTAAAGCTATATGTGATCCAGTACTTAAAAATTCTCACGTTATACAATTTTCTCATCATGCAGTAAATTGATATAACTTGTTGCTTAGCACAATTCAAGATGCGCAATTCCAAAATTTAAGAGTTAGCACCTTTCCATCTCGTTTGTCTAGCCGTTAACACAATTTCATTTTCTGCGGGAAAACGTTGTTTTAGCTTTAACGTTACATTAACACACAAAAATTTTAGAATCATCTCTTATTTTCCACATTTGTGCGGTGCGTACTAAATAAAGTACCTTAATTTTGTCCATGTCTTCTAAAAAAAAGTAATAAGCATACATAAATCCGTAGTTGTAGTTTATTTCTTACTAAAGTAGCTCATCTAGTGTAGTTACAATTTTTCTATTTCCATTACTTCTACAGCCATTAAAATATGAGACTGACAATGGGTGATCAGTATCATAATAACCTAGCTACATTTGTCTAGTAGAGTAACCAAATTCACACGTGTTTGCGAACGATGATATGAATAATGACAGTCTAACTGACCTAATGAGTTATGAGTAATCAGGGTCCCAAACGGGTCACTTAGGCCTCGCTGTTTAGTTTTGCAGTGGTTTCGAAAATATTTTTTAAATGCAAATTAATACATGTATCAAAAATTCATTCTTACAGTTTTTAGACTTATACAACATCGATTGTATTTAAAAATTTTCTGTTCCAATCTACCATAATGGATTTTTTTATTTTTGCCCCTGAAATACCACATATTTTGTAGTCAAAATAAGCCAAAGTGCAGCCAAATAATTTTTTGCTAGCAAACGGTACATTATTTTTAAAAAATCACTCTGGCAAAATTGTGTATCGTATGACTGTAAACAGCCTCCAATGTTTCCAAACCTTTGGGTTAAAAATATTCCAGTTATTTGCAATTGTTTGAAATAAATGAAAGACTATGGCGTAAACGATGCATTCTACTCCTGCAATCGTGTAACATGATAACCTACATGCTTTGGAACATAGTGTAATTTCATTTTTGTCATGTCCTCTGTAATTTTTGTATGAGCGAAAGACATTAAGAACTTTCTTGGGAGAATGTTAATGTTTCAAAACTTAAGATCTTGTTTTATTTAAAATTGTGTTTCAGTTTTGTCCACTGACATGAAATGCTTGTGTATAACTTTAAAAGACTCAAAATTTAGTAAATTTAAGTCTGAAATATTTTAAACATATGCTTTCAAAAATTTTTTTTTATTTTCTTGGATTTTGTTTGTCGTGTTTATATACGTAATTCAAACTTTTCAGGCTATTTCAGTAAATTCGTATGGAGAGTAAAATAATATATGTAAAGGTCTCTGACACTGTAATGTCTTAAACAATTAGGGATATAAATTAAATCTTAAAAATGTAAGTTTTCACTTCTGCATTGATGTAACACACACTCGTCTTCAGCTAGACTTAACTCCTCCCCCCCCCCATACCAACATTTTTACTCCCCAGTCGTCATACGGTCTCTTTGTGGCACGGAATTCAATTTTCCCTCGTCACGGAACTATAGACATCCAGCCGGGCCCATTGTGAGAGACGACAATGCAGGCGTGCAAAGAGCGACGCCAGCGCCGTGGCGCCCAGCGGCACTCAAATGAATCTCCCGACAAAAGTTTCCCTATTTGGGAGGCCGGCAGCGCGCCTGCGGCCCGGAGTGGTAATAAACAAGTTCTGTGGGAGCCGGGCGAGTTAATAGCTGCACGCAGGCTAGAAGTCCTTGCGACTCTTAGCATGAGTTTTATTACGCTATCACGCCTGCTAAGCGCAAGCTGCCGACGTCTTGAGCATAAACTTCGCCGACATACAGTTTAAGCTGTACGGCAGAGTTTACCTTCTTTTCACATGCATTTGTGTTGAATATTAACCACTTTGCAGACACTAACAAAGATGAAATTTTCATCAAAGAATACTACACTTTTAATATTTTTGCATAACACGTTAAAACTTTTTTACCATATTCTGCACTACACGTACCCATAGCGAACATTTCAGGTCCATTAAAATTTGTTTTGATTACTGTTACTACGAAGTATTTAGTGAGCTGTCTTAATGTAAAATTTAAAAAATATCATATTCAAATTTTGTAAAATGCTTATTTTTTTTTTTTTCAAATTCAAAATATTTTTAGTAACTTCCTCATAATAAATTTATTTACAATGAATTATTTAATTTTTTATGTAGGATTGTTTACTATAGGTAAGTAGAAAACAATTTGTAATATTTTTACTACTGGTTAGTAGAAAACAAATGGTAAAATTGTTTGCTTTGGTTTATGAGTGCCACGAAATTGCATCACAATGTAATATGTTTGGACGACTATACCAAAGTGACACAAATTTAATAAATTTAATTAGCCTGAGGCCACTAGGTAAGTGCAGTATAGTTGTGAAACTAAAGGCAATGTTGTCACGTGAATTTAAAAAATAATAATAATAATAATTGGATTTTCCAAAGCTCAGACATTCATATCATAGAACTTAGCCGAAGCATTTAATAACAAGGCGTAACCAAACTGCAGACTCACCTAATTAGGCATCTGGTTCATAAAAATAACATTAACCCTCCTGACTTCCCCGTTATCTCCTCCTGTAGCCATGAAGGCCCAACTCACCTGAAAAAAAAAAAAAAATGAAATTGCATCTATAAATTAACACAACAATAATTTTGCTAGCAAATGACATTTAAAATAAAACAATTTTTTTCTAAATAACAGACTTCGGATAACCTTATTCGGTATCTAATAAGGTGAATAATAATAATAATAACAGTGGAAAGGTTTATTGAAGTATGTATGAATTCAAGAAACGACGTGGTAAAACTAAAAATGGTAGCACTGTTTGAAAATACTTATCGGATAAGTGATCAATATCACGCATTTCTTTAGCGGTACAGAAATTAGAAAATTATGACGTATTTTCCAGTTCAACATATCAGCAACAGAAGTAGAACGGTTGGTAAATATCTATTTTTTAGATTATTTTTTTTATTTACAGTTATTTAATGTATCCCGTTGATATTAAAATTTCAATTTTTTTGCAATATCAGCAAAAATTATTTTTAACCAAAATTACAACAACGCAATTCTAACTTCATAACAACATTAAGGTCAGCATTAAAGTTACAAAATAAAGATAAAAAAGTATTTATAAAGTTGAAAAAATTATTATGATAAAACTTATTCCGAATTTCAAGAAGCCCTCCGACAATTTAGGTGCTGTAGTTACGAAAACGTGTAAACATCTGCAAGAATATGACGCACCAGTACTTTGGTAGTGATTTAATGAAGAATAAATTCATATTTAAGGTTTATATTATGTAGCTGACAACTTATAAGGAGAAATGATAATAGCAGTCGTACTAAACTTAATTAAAAACCAACTTATATCTTATTATGTGAAATATTTATTTAAATACCTTAAATTAAAAAGAAAAATGTGCTCGATTATTTACAAAAAAAATGTTCTACGTAATATTTTAACATAGACATCAAACAAAATAAATATCGTGTTCATATTTTAAATGTTCTTTCCTTACTGCGTAGGTGACATTGCAAGTTATTGCTGACCAAAACACAAAAATCATTTTGTCACTAGTTTTAATTAAACACGGTAAAATCATGCAGAAAATGGGTAAGTACATAAAATGTGTAATAAATCACAAACAAAAAAGCAAATAATGTACTAAAATACATTATTTAAATTGGTTGACATTTGCCGTTACTCTATTGGTCTTAGTAAATATGTTTCTTTAGTTATGCCATATTATAAATGATTTTTCTCAAAAAAGTAACTTTTGGAGTGTTTGATATTTTCTTATGCTAGACACTAAAGAAAATGTACAAAATTTTTATTCAAATTTCGAAACAAATTTGCGAAGTAATTTTCGAATTTTTAAGGGTGTTTACTCACTGTAGGCCTTGTATATGTTAATATGATGTTTCATATAGTGCATCAGAACATTTGCAGGAGTGTTTTTTCTATTCCTATGTAACGGTTCCAAAACATATCTGAATTTAACGCCAGCAATCTATGGACGCGCGAAACAACATCCGTTGACTGTCCGCGCCTTTCATCGACTGATTAATTGACCGTGTAGGTGCAAGGCCGGACAGAAACAGGGAAGTCAGCCAGGAAACTGTTATTGATGCCCCGTCAATTATAGGGATTCGCATAAATTAGTGTCTGCGGGTCATCTGGTGTCTCTCTAATTACTCGGCGCCCCTGGCGGCCATGCAACTGCAGTGTCGGCTCGCCGCGTGGTGGTAGGTTAATTGTCAACAGTCCCAGAGTGGGAGGCAAAATAAGTGTCGTAACTTAAGGCCACCGGTGTATGGAAAACACATCGTCACCTGATTGGCAAAATGGCGAATTCCACATATTTTATGACTTTCAGTTTTAGTGTTCATAAAATTGTTCAGACTTTAAGAAACGTTCTGGCAAAATGAGAAGTGTGTGTATGTTAGGTACTGTGCTATATATGATATATTCTCCATCACTTGTTGCTAATGTTACAATTTCATCCTGGCAAAAGGGCCAACGTCAATTAAGATCCAAGGTTTTGAAGTGTAATAGTTTTTCGACGCTTCGTTCGGTAGTCAGAAAT
Organism: Medauroidea extradentata; assembly: GCA_003012365.1. Classification (NCBI taxonomy): domain Eukaryota; kingdom Metazoa; phylum Arthropoda; class Insecta; order Phasmatodea; family Phasmatidae; genus Medauroidea; species Medauroidea extradentata. The sequence continues at coordinate 94,487 of PNEQ01084015.1, read as the reverse complement.
CATTGTACACAACATTTTATATTTATAAAACTGCAGAGTCCCGAAGTGATTCTCACTGATTTGGCAGGTTAAGGAGTTTGTGTTCAGTATGTCAGAGTTTTTTTTTAACTCACATAGTTTTGAAGTCTGAATATTTAATTGGAAAGTTTTGTGAACTCTTAATTTTGAGGTTTTAGTTGTTTGCGTATTTTAGGTTTAAACAACTGCAGATATATATATAATGTTAAAGTCTCCTTGGAAGTTCTAACAATCTTCAATTTTGTAGCTCAAAATGTGGCTGTACTGTATTTCACACTATAAAGTTATACAGTTTTGAAATGTAAATTTATCTTTGAAAGTTCTGAGACTCCTTGATTTTGTAGCACAACTGTTGCCATGTTTTGCAATAATAAAACTGCAGAGCTTAGAATTGTAAATATCTCATTAAAATTTGAAATGGTCTTAATAACAACGAATATTCACAATATCATATTTACAGTGCTTAAAAAGATGTTCTACTACATGGAAATAAAAAGCTTAGTGCATTCAGTGTTGATAAAGTAGAAAAACAAAAATATGGGCTACTGTATTTTTTAATGTCAGGCAAAACGGTGAATGTATTTTACACTGACTGGCAAAAGTACGAATGTCAAAAACAAAGACGACAGGTACCTTTTCCCAATATCCTTCAAACTTCTCTCTTCCTGTATGTACTATCTCCTCTGTCTAATTTCCCCTGAAGCCATTCTACTGTGTGGACAAATAAAATAATTGAGTTCAAATTTTCTCCACCTATCAATTCAACTTAGCCCTAGTTACGCCCCTTGTGCTAAGGCATTAAACCGCATATAACAAACTGTATTGCATGTCTGATCAGTTTTTAATACGCGTACATTCAGTCCTGCTGTAAAGATGAATAAACTTCACACATACATATTAGAAGCTCTAATACATCACGAAATATTGTTCTTGAGGACACCGTCTACAGTGCGCTTCAGATATATCGTAGTGTGTCGGTGAATACATTTATTTTTAACCAAACTATTCTGTGCGTGCGCACTGTACCAATGTACGAAAAGAAAACATACTTCGCCCAAGAACGAAATGTAATAATTAAGACAGCATTCTCATTAAAAGAAAACACTGTTGCGAAGCCCTCCAGTATACCTAAAAACGTACTTTTCAGACTGCCGTACTAACCGGATGCATATGAAACTATGATAGAAAAGAGCATTGAATTTTGCTATGGACTTTCATCAAAGAAAATTGTACTGTCACTGCCTAAGGGCGCGGCTACCGCAATTTTCAACGCCATTTTTTATTTTTTATTTGTACCAGATATTTTTTCTTATTTTAGACACAAAATGTGACTATATTTGGCTCTTATGAAATGTTTTTTCACTCATAGTTTTCGCGTAATGTCTTGTTAAAGTAATATTTTTCACGTTTCCATTTTAAGGACTACACTAAAGCCAACTGATAGACCAAACTCAAAGAAATCACAGTGGATGACGACATTGCAGGCTACAATGTCATGCTCATAAAAATAAATAATAAAAATTATTTGTATTTTTGAAAAAAATTCTGAAACTGAAAACCAAAATTTTAAAAATTCAATATTTTTTTAACACAAATAATTTTTATTCTTTATTTTATGAGCATTACACTATAGCCTGCAATGTCTTAATCAACTGTATTTTTTTTTTATTTTGGTATATCAGTTGGTTTTAGTGCAGTCCTTAAAGCGGAAACATACAAAATATGACTTTAACAAGCCATTACGCGAAAACTATGAGAGATAAAAAAATTTCATTACAGTAAAATTTGGCACAATTTTTGTCTAAAAAAGAAAAATAATATCTAGTACAAATAAAAGATAAAAAATGGCGATGAAAATTGCGGTAGACCGTGACCTTAAGAGGGCGTCGTACATAATTCAACACTAAAAGCATTAATCTATAGCCTTACTGTAGGTTTCTTGAAGCTAATTTGCGAAAATTAAACAATAGCAATCCTAGACAATTAGTTTTAGCCAACGTTTGAACAAAATAGTTTCCAGTGTTACGAACTTCTGAGGCACTTCACTGACACCGGAACCTCGTCCATTTAACTGCGGCGCAAGAGATCACGCGTAACGAATTAGTAATTCTGAATAAATATTTACTATAAAGCTAGCAAATACCATTATCTAGAATTGTCGTTGAGTAATTTATCCGTATTAGCTTCGAAAAAAGCGTAGTAATCAATTGATGCTGCCAGCGTTTATATATCTACCACGCACTCTCAACAACCCACAGCAGAAATGGATCGGCGAGATTCTTGCACGCTAGCTCAGCTCTAGGCTCGTTGTGGTTTTGCGCATTTGATGCGCTCTTCAATGTCGCCCTTATAGCTCCGCTATTTCTGTGCCTCTAGCGGTCCGGTAGGCGGCGCCCTTAAATTATCACACACAGTACGTTCATAGGCACTGCGCGAATGTCCCCTTTCTACTGTTCCGCTATAAATAAACAAATAAATACTTTTTTGTCAGCTGCATTTATGAAGTTAACAGCGCTCAAGGTCTCTCGCTCACGGAAGTTATTTATGAATGCCCCGCTCGCCAGAAATTCAGCGAGCAGTGTGAAAGAGCGGGGCAATCGTAAATTTCGCTCAGTCGCCAAGCGGATTAGTTCTTTATCGCTAATTGCCGTGCGCTCCGCAAACTATTCATCAGGGCTGGAGATTAAAATTTTACAATTCACCGAACGAAATGTGTTTCGGTATATATTATTTTTTCCTCTCCTGCTGCAGCCTCCAATCCTCCTGGCCGTCAGTTTTATCATTTTAATGAAGTAACACCTTGATGGAAGATATGCAAATGCCCGTATTTGTTTTTTTTTTTTTTTTTTTTTTTTTTTTTTTTTTTTTTTTTTTTTTTTTTTTTTTTTTTTTTTTTTTTTTTTTTTTTTTTTTTTTTTTTTTTTTTTTTTTTTTTTTTTTTTTTTTACTTCTCTCTACGGTCGAATAGAAATACGCGTTTACGATTCCATGCATTTTAAATGCTACAGTGAGGACCAAAGTCTTCCTATTAGCTCAGATATAAAGTGCACTGAAAATCAATTGTACAGCCCGTTTTTGTGTTTTGAATTTGGAATATAAAGCTGGAAATGAGTCTCGTCAGTTTTAATCGCGATACGTTATTCATCGCATAAACACTTTCTAAATGTTTTAACACACCAACACAGGCGGTATTTTCTTGCGACATCGTAGAATGTTTCACACATGTGCATGATCAAGAGAATACCTGAAAATTTAAACAATGAAATAACCCAACAAGTTTTAACCAGCTGTAATCAAATCTTACGGTAAATAAAATCGGCTTAAAATATACGTAGTTCGAACTAAGATAAAATCGCATATTTTATGAACATGGAACCAAATGTTTATCATTTTCTGATAAATAAAAACAATGTACAAAGAAATAATATCAGAGTGCTAAGAATGCAAAAAAATTCATACTTTATTTTATTAGATCTTTTTCAAATACTTTTATTGTTACCCAAAGCGGTACAACTAACAAAACAACGACGAGGAAGAATTATTTTATGTAAATTTAACAAGTATTAAACGCACCTCGAAAATTAACATAATTTGTATAACAGATTAATATCAATTAATTCATTTAAAAATAATTTTACTTAAATTTATGAAGACAGAACAGAAAACAGTTTTCGTAATTGAAGAATTGATAAAACAATTTAACAACACATATATAATTTAAAAGGAAATACTTAAATAATGTTATCTGTTAAAATTTTTTATTCACGTATTCATTAAATGTTGACTGGAATTTGGTGTACCTTTCTTCCTACCAACAATAAAATCCATATTTGTTGTGTACGACAGAATTTAAACTACAGTAGTGGTCTAAATTTTCGTCTCATTCATAATATTTAAATAATTTACTTTTATCTCAAAAATATTATAGATTTCTTATCACTAGTTAGGATAGCCTCAAGAAATTAGCTTTCGACTTTGTATTTATCCCCATAAGAGTGTACGGGGTAGTAAATATATAATGTGTATTTTTGTATATGTTACCATATATATTATTTGTGAGCAACGCAAATTTTAGGAGTTTTCTGCACTTCCACGACTAAATCACAAATAATATTACCAAACAACCAGTACGCGGAATTTTTTTTCTAGTCATGTACAAAACAACTCTAAAACTAACTTATCTTCGCCTTAAATAATTTGTATTGTCTATCATGATAGAACCCTTTGAATGCGAACGAACTATAGTTAAATTTTAAGCAAAATAAGCAGCAATTATATATAAATTAAATTTCAAGGAAAATTGTATTGAAACATTGCTCTATAACGTACAGTTTTCAAGACTAACATTACGAATTAATAACTTGTAATAAATGTAATATGTCCTGAGTACTAACATGTCAGAGGCATCTACTAAGAGTATTTAACGGTAAAACACATGTTCAAAAGTAGATGCGACATATATTATGTCCACCGTCAAATCATTTAATATTCACAACTACCAAGGTATTTTGTAATACCGGTTAAAGGTGAATATTTTCCTGGCTTTCAGCATATATATATATATATATATATTGTAACTTACACAAACAATAGCTAAATTTACTAATATGTCCAGTATGTATGAAGGTTCAGGCCGGTGAAACATAATTTATGCCTAAATTAAATAGACAACAAATGAGCATCAAGACAACCAGTTTTATAACGCCTTGCTTATACTACAATCCCTACTTATAAAATGAAGTGACCCACTCATTCACTCACTCATCAACGCACAGCCCAAACCGCTGGACATAGTAACGTGAAATTTTCAGCGTAGCTTCTCCTAGCGGCGTAGGCACGCACTAAATAAGAATTTTTTCGGAAATCGAAAATTAAAGGGGTGAAAAGGGGCAAAACGTGTTTTAGCGAAATTCTCGATGACTCTCTAACCTGCTGATAAATTGTTAATATTTTTACTTCAAAACATTGCCTAAGCCAATGCATATTTCATGATTTTTTTATTTTTCGTAATTCGGAAACTAAGGGGGTGAAAACCCGTTAAATGTGTTGTTGATAAATCCTCTATTTCCCTAAAATTACTAACGATATCTAGGTGATATTTTCATCAGAATAGTGCTCATGTAAAATGTCTAAAAATAAGTTTTACGATTTTTCAAAATTCGTCCTTGAATGCCGGTAAAACATTGAAACGTGTTTTCAATTAATCATCCGTTCCTCCTGAACCATTTGAAACGTCGAGGTGATTTTTACTTTAAAATTTATCTTACGTAAATACCTTAAAATTGATTTCAGGATTCATACTTTTTTCTTTAAAGTTTGCGTACGTAAATATTACAAACCAATTTAAGGTAATTCGCAAATTAATGATATACAGATAATATAGTAACAACATCAATTAATACGTAATTAATAGTAAGTTACTCTTTTCGATAGTACACGCGGGCGAATGCGCAACGGGACAGCTAGTATTAGATAAAAGAGATTATTTGAATAATCTATTAGAATTTAGCCTTGTGCTCTAATTCAAATGATCAGTTCGTACGGTTATACGTAAATAAATACACATGTATGTAGTGTCCAGAAACGACCGCATTATAAGCACGCCACGCGTATGCTAGGCTAAACTGGAGAAAATGTGACAGAGAGCTGTACGATGACATTTTACTTCAGGTTCCGTGTTCTGAATTTCCATTTTTCGACTATAAGTTCGCTGTTGGTAACTGCTTGTTTTTTGGCATTATTCTATTTCTTAAACCAATTTATTTTAATTAAGTTGTTTGCTATATCGCAGGTCCTTTTTGAAAGTTTGTTATTACTGTTCATTCTATGTATGTGTCCATAGCATGTTATACTCTGTCCATTCTAAGGTCGCAGCAGAAATAAGAATTACTAGCGAAATAAATCAAAGCAATAGAATTATATCTTGATTCCTCACATTCTGATTGTGGCGTAACACAGATACCTTGTACTATTCAATATTTGAAACGAAACTTATGCTGTGCAAAACTTTTATTGTCATTCACTTGAATGAATTAGCTGCAACCTTAGAATGGATAGAGTATAGTGTGCGTTTTTTTTTTTTAATACATCTCTGAGTCTGTCTGTACGTTTATGTAGTTCTTTGGTTGGTCTCGTCATTTATGTACCAGCTCAGTGTGTTTCTTCAAAATGTTTTCTCAGTATTTTGATTTCTATATATTCTGTATCTGTAACGCCATATGCTCGATTATGGTCGTATCTGATACGTAAAAGCGCTTCTGGTTTTGCAACTGAATTGTAGTGACAGATTTTTCCCGGTTTTGATATGTTTCTTTTGTTGTAGTGTGTCCAAGTTTATTTGTACACTTTTTTTAAATTTTCCTTTTCTATCTATGTTTGATACCCCGTTTGATTCTCTCTATGTTTCTCGAGATACTTCACTTTTTTCGATTTCTTTTAACATTTCTGTTTATGTGGCTATGGTATGTGTGATTTTATTCTATCTTTCATGTACCGTGTTTTCTTATATAATATCAGAGACCTGATTTTGTGACAGACTTCATGTAAACGTCATAGTCCTACTTATTCTTTCTGTGTATTGTTAATAATTATCGCTAGATCATCTGCAAATGGCAGACTCCTTACGACTGTTTTGATGGCTCGAGTTCTTCTTAACTGAATCCCGTTAACCAATAATATGATAATTTGGTCCAAGACCATATTAAACCAAGCAGTGAGAGCTCATCTCCTTATCTGACCACTATGTGTATCTCGATTGGTTTTAAAGATTTCTCGTAAACTTTTATTTGGATGCGGTGTATGTGAATGCATGATGGGTGCATACGTTTTTATCTATACACCATATTCTTACAATATGTCAAAGAAAGTCTGTGTGTCTAAACAGTTGTAATCCTTAAAATCCACAAATGTCATTACAATGCAGTTCGTCTGGCTGTTCTTAAGGGATGTTCTCAAGTTCCAAATATATTCAATCAATACAATACACGATCTTCCTTTTCTGAAGCCTTCTAGTTATTTATTCACTTATCATTGTATACATCTGTGCTTCTTATCTGTTGAGTATTGCCTTAGAGAAAATTTTGTAGGTGACCTGTAATATTGTGATACCTCTGTAATTATTAGGGTCTGTATATAAAAACACATATATAAATACAAACAGGGAGACCGGCAGGATTTAAAATTTCAGTACTCTTTCTCAAAAAAGTTTTTAGGGCAACGGCCCTTACCATCCCAAATCCATCCTAGTTACAAATTGTTTACAAATCAACCGCATTTATGTAAGATATTGATGGGGTAAACATTGTTATTAGTGACAATTAATTTTTTTCTAGCAATATATTCAACAGCACCAGGCTCCTATGCATTTTCCCCTCTACTCATACCACCCGTCTCGATGACCCTGCATATATAATGATACAAGACGCTTGGGGCGTACAGGAAAGCATTGCTCAACACGGCGAGCAGCAAGAAACCAGGAACGAGGCCAGAAGGATAGTTAGTCAACACTTTTACCAACTACATTCGCCACGCGGGAAAAAGAGTATAGTTGCAGTTACTATACTTCTGTTAAAATAGGGACAGCAAAACAGTTTGGTTGTTGGTACTACTATGGACAGTTCCTTCAACAATCTGTTTTGTAGAAGAAACAAAGTACCTTGTTGCTGTTACAAACCGGGTGGTAACTTCTACAGAACAGAATGTTGACGGAACTGTCCAGATTAGTACCGACAACCAAACTGTTTTTTTATCCCTATTTTAACAATGTATGGTACCTACGTGCAGAATGCGGGCAATACGTGGGCCAGGCTGACACTACCTCTCTCCTCCGTAGTGCAACATTGGTACATTTAGGCTATACCCAGCCCCGAAATGATGTAATAACCAAAGCGAAGCAAGAACGATGACGGAATTAAGGGCGTTGCGAGAAGTGTGGACGGGGCAGCGAATCAGGACATCAGGGTAGTCGACGAGTTCACGACCACAAGAGTGGACGACTACTCCTTCATGTCCGACGGCTGTGTGACCGAGAGTCGAGCTTGGGTTAACCCTGTCCTTTATCTTTCTGGACGCCTTTATCTAACTCTTCATATTCCATCATTAGCAGCCCTTCCGGCCTACAACCTAGTACACCAATATAGCACTGTAACTTAATGTAATATATATTAAACAATAGTATTGTCTTGGAAATATTCTCATCCCTAAGTTATACCCTGTAGTTCAGTTTATCTAGAGTTTTTATAACAATACGCATAATTTGATATTATAACACTGTATTAACTTAGTTGACAATGCTCGACAATTCGGAGCAATAATCAACTGCAAACTATACTTTTATTGTTGTCAGGACTATGTAATAAAAAATTTCACACAAACACTAAGTTTTAAACAAATGTATAACAAATATTGATGCTGCGTTTTACTCTACTGGGTTTGTTCTACTTCAGTAAGATTAACACTAGAATTAGGTTCAATTATTTGGAATACTTATATAGTCACTGAGTCAGTATAATTGAAGAAAACTTGAAAATATACAGCGTAACATATTAAAAACCTACATTGTGTAACAGAACCTCAAACCATCATTGAAACTTTGACTATAACAATGAGCTAAAAAATTAATACTCTGAATTTAAACAGCAGATATTGTAAACATGATAAACATGAATTTAAATGTATCGTGTTCAGGAGTTATTTAATATATGTGTTTGAGAATTTCAAAGTACAACCACAGAAGTAGTAGTGATTTTTTGTGCAAATCACGGTGAAATTGACAAAGTTAAATAATGTGTATAAAATTATATGAAAGCAATTTGTGATTGTAATTCCTTCATTAACAGAAAAATAACTTAATTTAAACTTATTCAATTTAATACTTTTAATGTATATTTAATTTTCACAACTATGGTTGGCTTAGGCCTGTTTCGGTAAGTTATTTTACGTGCAAAATCACAGATATTTGTGTGTCGTCTATAACGTACGGTAAGTTATTTTATCTTTTTATTGGTATTATGCTATTCAGTGTCAAATAAATATGGCGTGAGAAAAAAAATCCACAAATATTAATTAATAAACTTCAGATGATATTTTAAAATTGGGGCCTGTAAGAGCTTGAATATTACATATTAACAATATCCGAGAAACGTATGTGTTGCAACTTTTACTTTTAAGTAATGGGTTTGTGAGCAAACTAATTACCTCACATGATCGCAACACGGGTTCCATTAACTGTGTGGTCATACACATTTTCACTTTAGAAAAAAGTATAAATGTTGCCATTTGCCGGTTGTCTCATCTGGAATATTCCATTTTCCACAGCCCTAGAATTGCATCGCTACGTAGTACTCACGTCATTTTGTCGCCAAGGGCGGTTAAGACATTGATACTAAGCGCTTTCACAGATTCGATGTTTGAAACGATAGCAAAAAACCATTACTTAGTGTTCATTTGGTGTTTAAAAATTCGAATGAAATCTATGTATGTGAACTTAAATTTTGTTTCTTATAAGTCAATAAAAATTAATGTTATACGTTAATTAACTTTACTTAGGCTTAAATTTGCACGAAATTTGGTAAAAGTACACCGCAGTTAAAGGGTTTTTGAAATCGTCGTTTCGATTGTGTCGTAGGTAGCAGAAAATTGTTATTCTTGTAGTATTAAAATAGGTAAAAGCTGACTTGTAAAACCAGTTTTTTTTAGTATTGTTCCTGTTCCTATTTTGGTTTATGACCTTGCCATGTATTTTTTGTTTATAATTGTAACAAAATTAGATAAGTAAATTTGTTTTAATAATTTCTACTGTATACATTTTGTGACGTAGTTTAAATTAAGTTATGTACTACAGTGCTGATTTATTGATGGGTACGGAAATGTACGGTGTCGGGCGGACGACTGGAATACTAAATCGTCAAAAAAATATTAACTACTCATCAAAATTCTATGAGAACTTTTTTTGCCGAGTAGGCAGTTTATCAGCGGACGTTTATTTATGTAGCGCTACGCAGTTGTATGCTTTAGTTTAAATTAAAGCTAAATATTAAAAATTGATTTTAGAAAAATAAGTAATTGTAACAAAAAAATCAACAAAAATGGAAAACTGTAATTTTAATAATTTTTAATAGGGTGATATACATGCCTCTATAGTAACCGAATTTCAAAAATACTCGTTTTCATTTGAAAATAAATTTAACATATGTAAACATATCGCGCAGAGATTTTCGGATAGTAAATTTATTTTCAAGTGAAATGCGAGTTTTTTTATTGGACTGTTATAGAGGCGTAGATATTATCATAATAATTTTACAAGTTACAGTTTTCCACTTGTGTAGACTTTATGGTTTCAAGCCCTTAAGGGCGCGGTCTACCGCAATTTTCATCATCATTATTTTATTTTGTATTTGTGCATGATATTATTTTCTTGTTTTAAACATAAAATGTGACTAAATTTGGCTCTCATGAATTTTTTATCTCTCATAGTTTTTGGGTAATGGCTTGTTAAAGTCATATTTTTGCATGTTTCCGTTTTAACGACTACACTAAAACCAACTGATATACCAAACTCAAAAAAATCACAGTGGAAAAAGACATTGCTGGCTACAATGACATGCTCATAAAATTAAAGAATAAAAATTATTTGAATTTTTAAAAAATATATTGAACTTTTTTAATTTTTATTTTCAGTTTCAGCGTTTTTTTTAATTCAAATATTTTTTATTCTTTAATTTTATGAGCATGTCATTGTAGCCTGTAATGTCCTTATCCACTGTGATTTTTTAGAGTTTGGTATATCAGTTGGTTTTAGTGTAGTCGTTAAAACGGAAACATACAAAAATATGACTTTAACAAGCCATTACCCAAAAACTATGAGAGATAAAAAAATTTCGCAAGAGCCAATTTCAGTCACATTTTTTGTCTAAAATAAGAAAAAAATATCTGGTACAAATAAAAAATAAAAAAAATGGTGATGAAAATTGCGATATACCGCGCCCTTAAGCAATTTTTATTTTATACTAGAAAGTAAAGTTCACTACCACATAGTGCTGTATAAATAAACGACCACTGATAGAATATCTAATCGGCGAAAAAATCTCATCGAAATTTGATGAATAGTTCAGATTTTATTGACGATTGGGTATACCTGACATCCGCTCGCCATCGTACCTTTTCATACCTCTTAATGTGGTTGAATAGTACATACCGTAAATGTGTTAGAAACCAGACCTAGCTGTAAAATGTGTCCGATACTCGAATGATAGAGAGATGCAAGGCAAGCCGAGTGTTGCAATATGTACGCAGTGACGTGTCTCCACACCTTGACCAAACAGGCCAGATCCCGTATTCCCTTGGCCACTCGCACCGCAGCCAACTTTCTGCCGGGTTGGAACTGTCCTTCCACAAGTTAGTCTGAACTTTCCACGGCCCATGCTCCTTCCCTCCCCCATTCTTCGCCCTCGCGTGTCACCGCAACCCGCGAACCCAGCGAAATGTCAAGCAGTGGACCCTAACTTGCCACAAGCCCCAGATTCCCAACGTTATGTCCAGCGGCCTGAAGATGATTCCTCGGAACTTGGGTGACAACTACGAAGTAAACCCGAGAAACAGTAGTGTCAAAAATATATCGTCTCAACACCGATTGATTCTTTTTATGTGTAAGTCAGGGAGAAGTATAGTTTTAAGAGATAAAGGACGCTAGCTTTTTTTTACGTTCGAGGCACGGAAACGGAGAAGGCGATAAGTCGAAAATAACACGTCCGTCAAACACCTCATCGCCTCTAGACGCGAAGAACTAAACTAGCGCGCAGTGTTTTCGTAGAAACCGTTTTTCAACGGGACTTCAACCGATGAACCTATTATATTATTTGTGGGAAGTATGTGGTGAAGTCCAGTACAGTTTTATAAGATTTAGTTTCCCAATTACGGTTGATATTTGCTCCACTACAGCAACGTGGAAAAGTCATTTTTAGCACTTTTGAGGAGCATGGAAATCATGTGATTAAGAGGGCGTGGTACATAATTCAACGCTAAAAGCATTAATCTATAATTGCAGGTTTCTTGAAGCCAATTAGCGAAAACTAATCAATATTTTTAGCCTACGTTTTAAACAAAATTTTTTCCAGTGTTACGAACTTCTTAGTCAGAATCTCTGACGCCGGAACCTCGTGCATTTAACTGCGGCTGCAAGAGATCACGCGTAACGAATGAGTAATTCTGGATAAATATTTACTCATAAAGTTGACAAATACCATTATCTAGGATTGTCATTGATTATTTTATCCATATCGGCTCCGGAAAAAGCGTACAAATAAATTGATGTTTTCAGCGTTTGTTTATCTACCACGCACTCTTAATTAGCGGACGGCATTTTTAAAACCATAGTAACACATTTTGAAGTGTGTCTTCTTTTTGTAGATAAACGCATTGATAACATTTTTAATAGTTACACAAGTACAATTTCTTTCCGTACCACGCTACACCACGTCTCACGAGCCAGGCTCGCCAACCCTTCAGCGTCACTAGTTGCAAGTTAAGACTTTATTCTTTAAACTTATGCAGGCATATATAAAAATATTTTTAAAAATGATTTAAAATGCCGACCGTGAAACGTGAGTCTATAGTCTATATGCACAATAATTTCAGAAGAAATTAAAACATCTGTCATCCTTAATTATTCCGGGAAATATTTCCCAATTCACTTCACATATTTTTTGTATTAATGTGACCCTATTTTTCAATGTATCAACCCTACAGATATTAACATAATGCATTTAAGGGATGGTTATTAAACTGGCACAATAATGTATAATTTCATTTATTAGTTAAACTTTACCTACGACTTAAAATGTTGGAATTTTAATGCTGTGTTGTAATATAAAAATGTAATCAGAATTCTTAAAATCTTTAAAATATTGCACTATTTCGTGTAAATATTAACTACGAAGTTGAAAATAATCTTTAAAGAATTCAAAACAATGTTTCTATCGCAGCCAAATACCTATTTTACATAATTCGTAAAAACACCAGATCAAAGCTATGAAAATACTGTATTGCCATCTGTTCTTAATACGTGTGCAAAATTGCGAATTATTTGAATGTCTGGAAGAGGGAAAAAATTATTAGAAAGATTTAATTACGTTTGTACATAAATAATTTTAATAAAAAATAGAAGCGTAAAAAAATATTGACGATGTAACTAATAATTTATTTCAAATTTTTCTTTTGAAAGTTATACGTTTCTTTAGCAGCCAAACGGCACTAATTCTAACAACGCGTGAGATTACCAGGTCATCGAATCATAATACGTGTGTAAATTTGTAAATTATTCAGTTTTATGTAAGTAGGTGAAAATAGAATTGAATGATTCTGTTACATTAAATCATACACGTGAAGCTAACAAAAGTGTGTTATTAAATAATTTACAACACTATATGCTTTCAAAGCATATGCTAAGCTTATGATCTATTAAAATAAATTACGCTATAAGAACAATTCCAGAGATGTGACAGGCACAATACAAATATTATGGCCAAAATTCAGTAAATGAAGACGTGGGGTGAACAAAGCCACATATTTCCACGTAACTGCTCAAAGTTATATATGTACCGGATTGATGGTGTTCGAACCAAGCTTGTAAAAATTTAAGGGTGACCCACATCCTAGAATAAAAGTTTATACAGTACGTGTCCAGACGACAATTTTAAGTCGTGGTTCTAACATAAAGGTTACGAAGCGTCGGGAATAAACCACGTAAATCAAAATATAAAAGTACTTAAAACTTCGAAGTTATAGTACACAGTAGCGGCATATGAAATAAGAGTGTTACAAGAATTTTTTTTTTTTCAAAATAAAAACATTGCCCAGCGCAATTACTGCCACCCAAATTCGGTAATCATTAAACCGAGTTCATACATTCGTTGATCTGGTTACTTCTGCGGAATGTTATTATTTGTCATTTTACACAATCATGTTAAATAATTTTTCATTCGTGTAAGTAGATATACAGATTCATTTATTTTCGAATTAAAAATGATGATATTTCAATCATTCGCTGATGAAATTAGATTTTTTTATCAAAGAAGCTGGCTGCAACAAAATTAAATGATAAATGATTAGAATTTATTGATTTGCGGACATACGCCATTGCTCATGTTTTACTGATCAAACCTGTGTTGAATGACAAAGTACGATAACGAACAAGAAAAACAAATATAAATCACACACAAAAATAGAAAAAAGCAATCCCAGAGGAATTCTGTCAGTTTTTTTTTTTTTTTTTCAAAATAATTGTTATGTTAGACAACAAAGCATTCTAGATAGAATACAGTCGAATATGGATACAACACTCAGACACAATGTTCTCTGTTTTTTTGTCTGTATCCATTTTTTTTTCATTTTGGTAATCTGGTTCTTTATTATTAGCTGGCTTTTGTGTCTTAATGGAGAAATTCGCAAATGAAAAATTACATTGAAAACATTCATTTGTTAAAATAACCAAATGTAAGAAGAAATAAATAATGACATTCCACGTTAGGTATAATTAAATAAAGATTGGTGTATGTGAAAAAATAATTCGAATACCCCTTACATTCATTAGACAACGGGGCTGCTCAAACCTTCTGTGTATCGTGTGTTGCCTAACTGTAGGGGTTCATATATTCTACGTTCGTTTTCTCGAATACCGTTCAATTGAGGGTGTTTTACAAAACGACTTTGTTTGTTCATTAGTGCATCCTACTACTGTGTTATACAACAGCCGAAAATTGCAGCGATAAGAATTCTTAGCTAAAGAAAAAACAGGTATGACCACCCTCATATATCTGCTGAAGGTGAAAAGCATCCGACAACAATTTTCCACAGCATGTTGAACTTGTTACTACTATACCGCACCTGGAAATTCATTATTTAGTTCTCCGCACTTTTTTTAAAAAATGTTGGTTTACAGCGGCATTTTTAAGTCGCAATTTGTCTCTTCATACTTGCGCCTGCCAGAAACTATTATTACACAACTTTACTTCATTTATTGCAAGGTATAATATCGAAAATTTTGTAACATACTTTCGTGAACAAATAGGTAGCTGTCAAAATGTATTTAACACATAAATTGATACAAGCTAAACGGATCCAAGATACATTAAATTATTTTTTATTAATAGTAATGCAATATATTAGCAAAATAAATATATATTTTTTAATTTTTGGCTATTAAGTAAATTAAAATTGCTTCGAACGCTGTATAGTATATGTTAAAAAAATTTAAAATATACGTATGTATCAATCATCGTAAGTCACACGCCAAACGAATTATTGAGAGCGATACTAAAGTTAGTAGGCGAGAAGAATAAATGTTGATAAACGTAAGCCAATTATCTGAAAAGTGACAGGCCTGGTTTTATCCATTCTCATTTTCCAGCATTCAAAATCATGTGCGCGTTTCGAATGGAAGTGTTTAGAAGCGAAAGAAAGGATCAAGCTATTCCATTTTTTTTTGTACCCACAGCTTTCACAGTTTTACCCTGGCAGGAACCAAATACAGTAAACAGTCATTTGTTTCGACGTATCGAATCACGCGTACCTTGATCATCAGTCTCCATTCACACCTCGGTTTAATTCCCAACCTTAGTTCGTTATTGTCCTAACTTGTTTATTTTTTGTTCCAGTGATTGTTTATTTTTTGGAGGACGTCACGAACGATGGAGGATGCGAAGGTCACAATGGCTGCACGGTCTCGTCTTGTTTGACGAGGATTAATTATCTGTATCATCAGTTGCCAGTTCCCCTGGTAACCAACCCCTCCTACAGCCCGACATAGCACACCCATGATCAACCACTCTATTCGCCGGGCGTCCATCTGCCCGAGTGGAATGTGGAATATTCAGACGAAGAGGAGACAGAAGGGCACATTTCATAGGGGAAGGAGAAGTGGACGAGATGCGGCAGCTTCACTCATTATTTTTGGCCAACCATGTGTAAGAGCGACTTCGCTTCCGCGAGGGGTTCCCACCCCTTGTACGGGGGTGAGGTTTGTTAGCATTAGATGCTGCGGCTAGCTTGTCGTGCTGTAGAAGGGTTGGGGGAGGAAGGAGAGTGGGTGGTGAGCCGCTGATGTTTGCGGTTGCCAACCAACCTGACCTTGTACCCTCCCCCACCAACCCCCTGCTATCGCCCTTAGGACCGGTTTAATCTCCTACCCGTGCGCTCCCCTTCCGCGGATTAACAAGGCGTAACCATCTCGTCCGGCAAGGTAGCGGGAAACGCCGGCCCCTCCCCCTCCAACGTACCCCGACCACCCGCGTACGTTCCCCGACAACAAACCGCTAAATGTTGTGTGCATGCCCGACGTTAACTTGATTTACCGCGGCCGACTCCGCAGCACATCTGGCGGTGCCAGCACCACCCCTGTTTCCCGTCAACCAGACCTCGTCCCCTTCGCGAGTATGTCGTCGATCTGCGCCACGGTCATCGCCGGCAGCGAAGAGAGGAAGGATCCTTGGGTGCCGTCCGCCGAATCAGGAAAGAGGGGCGGAGTGACCGGAGCTGCCAAATCCGTGACGTTTGTCGACGGTTGGCGGAGAGAAACTTGGCTTCGCCGCTGAAGAGGATGTTAGTGTGAAGAGAATGTTGTCGTTATGCTAATTCCCAGTTCGTGCTTGACGTCATATACCTCCCAGCTATTTTAATGCGATATAATAACTAAAGGTGCTGACGTCCTAGCAATAAAATCTTGCATTGCACAGCAATAACCTAGCACTAACAGACTCCCATAACAAAATATTTCCCGACGAACTATTACTCTTGCCAGCTGTAACGACATGTACAGAATTAACCCTGACTCCTTTTTAACCTTGATATTATAATTTGCCCGGGAGGTCTATGCTAGAAAGTACAGCTCGAGCGTTCCTACACTAGCTACTACGTACGATTAAATTCGCAAACGAATTAGCCTATTTGAAAACCGGTATGCTCCACTGTCTAAGGCACACACATGAAATAAGTGTACGAAGTGAACCGTTGGTAAGTAGGGCATTTAAACCGTTTCTTAGAATGATTTAAAAAAAACTCTTAACATTAGCAGAAATAATCTCATTGTAGATGGACTATATTGAGCAGAAAAGGAAATGTGGAACTGTAATTGGCAGAAAGTACATACCACATACCGTATATATCATATTTTCATGCGCAACATTGAGTAATGTCCGTAGTGCTGAGGTAACATGCTTGCTTACTAGCAAAAATGGGTTGGTTTCGAAATGTCATGAAAGTGAATACATATTTATTTCAATAAATAAACATATAATGTCAGGTTGTAAAAACAACTGCACTAATCATTAATTTTTTTACGTAATTTATTACACAAGCTTATTCAAACTATCCCTTATTTTCCGGTTGTACAACAAACAAAAGTAGTGGCAAATGGAGCCGCACGTAAATTACTCTCAAAATTAATAATCTACTTTTCACAAAATGTTTGCTGCGTTTTTCCAGCAACTGACATTTATTAATATCACGTTTACTTAAACCCAAGCATACATTTGAACACGTGTAGTTAATTCCTGTTAGATAGGTTTAATAGCAAAACAAGGTTTATTTTTTAATTTAAGGTTATGTAACAGTTACCAAAACTGTAAAATATCCTCAGGATATGATTCTCGAGTTTCGGCGTAATAAGCAAGAAAAGTTGAAAAAAAAGGCCGGTTACTACAATATTTTCCGAAAAGTTTTTCGTTGCACTTTATGTTATTTGACAACTATCATTTAAATGTTATTTAACATCATTTTATATCTGCCCATTGACGAATAACAAACGTACATGAATACACAAACAAAAAAACGAAAAAAAAATATATATATATTTTCGAAAAGTAGATACTGAAACGGAACCTAGCACACAATTAACTTTTCCGCGATAAATCAGTCTCTCTTATAATTTTTGTTATTTATTAATGTGGCTCCAGTTTAGTGAATTTGATCAATAATTTGTAGATATTTTAAAAATTCATAAATTTAAAAATTTCAGACAATTTCAAAAACACGCAATTACAATGGCTTTAAATAAATAATTGTACTGCCTTAATTTTAAAATCGCTAGTTCAGAATTATTAAATAAACTAAATATAAAATAGTGATTAAACATGTGCCAAAATTAGTTTAAAATAAACGTACTTACTTCTTAAAAAAAGTCCTTAATCACATGTTTTAAAACCTTACTAGTAGTTTTATATGTATATATGTGTATATATATATATATATATATATATATATATATATATATATATATATATATATATATATACATACACACATTCACACACTCGTTGATGTCTTGCTTCATTGCTGCTGTTCTTTTGGCTCCTCGCATACGAATTATCCAATTCGGTAGCTAAATCCCACACTAGTAGCTGTTAGGTTATTAATTTCGTATACGAGGGCGTCAGACGTGTTCACGCACACCAACAGTCTGCATCTAACGGTCAGAGTGACGGTTCGTATACGAGGAAAAACTGCTGGTCAGAGTTGCTTTGTTGCATTTGACATTTCGTTCAGCGTAGGTCCTGTAACTTCATAATAGTATACAAGCAAATGATAATTTTTCCAACCTAGGCGCTATTTACTCCATTGATTACGCGCCAGTAACGCTCACCTCCAAGATTCACAACACGGTAAAAAAACTTGGGGAATTATTATTTCAGCACATACTAGAAAAACATTCCAGGGGATTGTATTAACATGTGACACAGTTCCGGAAAAATTTCTGTCTGACTGACGGATCTTAATGAACGAGAAAAGAAAATAGCTTTGGAGGAAGCCGCATAAATTGCTGCCAGCCAAGTTTTACCAGTGAATTCATGCTGACACTGGAAGAATGTCGTAAATGTCTCTTCAGTATAATTGGAATGGATATACTCTCTTGATATCACACTTTAAGGCCAATTAAGACCATCACACATGCACATTCCTTATATTTCATTTATATACAATTTATGCAAATATGTAAGTCTTGCGGTAAATAAATAATTATTAAATTTCAAAGTACTAGGCTACATGGTGTTACAGATTAAAACCTCATACATAACGATTATAAGCTGCCTGCTCGCTTCAAGTATTTAAGATTTAATTTTAACTACTTAAAACATAAAAAGGAGCAGTTGGCCTAAAAAACTTTATTTTTTGTCCTGAACACGCGTGGTAATTTTAATGAAACAATTTGCATTAATACAGGCTGTACAGAAGAACAGTAAGCGTTTCGGTATATTTGACTCTGTGTTGGATTATATTGCTTACTACAGATAACAGCTCGCGAACAGAATCTCCCAAATGTCGTTATGCAAAGTATTCGCATCATTCCGTCAAGGCACGGACAATATGTGGATCCTGCCCATTAATCAGTATTACCAAATGGCATTAAAAATATTGACAGGCACTCCACACCCACAGACTGCACAGCAACCAATAACGAATAATGACAGAATGAGAGGTGGGGAGAGAAGTGTTTACTGGCCCCTGAACGTGCAAGGCACATTTAGCAAGGTATGACCATCCCCATGGGTTCTGATTTTAGCTGAAAAATTTGGACCAACTAAAAATTGGACTAGTCATCTAGTAAACGATAAAACAATTTCTCTACGTAAACAGTTTCGGCTGTTAAAAGAAGCAATAACTTTTTAAGACAACGATCTGCCCGTAGCTAAATGTTAATACGATGTAATGGAAATTTATGTACAATCTTGATTTTTGTCATGTGTTCATGCAATGCTGTGTACAAGAGAAGGAAGCAGCTTAAGGTGGCATAATTTCTAATTGTGCAAAGAGCAAAAATTGAAAAAATACACACAGTAACGAATACTTATTAGATTTGTTTTTGCGTAGTCAGTGTATGAAATTTATCAATGGTAGAAATGTTTAAACGGAAAGCGTTTTCAATATTTTCTTAATGTGAAGAAGTTTACATATGACCGTCAACCAAAATAATTTTCTGTGTACTATTTGTTTGTATATTTAATAATATATTTCCTTTTATATGTGTAATGGATTATGAATTAAACAGTAAAAACAATAAGTAACACGATTAATTTTTATAGCAATACAGCAATTTCGTTCGTCGCGATGATGATAGATGAACAGTGATACCCTAATGTTTGGACTCCGCCAATTATTGTTGATTAAATACCAGTGCCAAGTTGATCCTAAATAAAGCGAAGCCGTTCGAATGAAAGCAGGCATAACCTCACAACAGAATTTTTAACAGCTATTTAATGTGTTTGGAAATAGGTATACAATTTATTTCAAGTTTAAAAAATGTATTTTCATGTGCTATCTGCGCATGATTTTTATCTATTCGTTTTCGAGCCTCTTTTTGTCCTTGTCCTTTGCTTGTATTAACACAATGTACATTGATCTTTGAAAGAACTGTGCAATGGGAGTGCGTGGCTGGATTTATTTGCTTGGACACACTCCATTGCGAAATAAATGACTGTCAAAAGGAAACTAAAACTAAAAATAAAAATAAGATAAGAAAACATAAATAAGCAGAGTATGCTTTAGTCATCAGGATACATACACAACATGGAATTCCAAAACTGGAATCTGGTCAGATAAAACAAGGAACAAACAGAAAATAAAACAAATAACAAAAATATAAAAGAAGAAACCTTAGTTGACATGCGACACAATGATGAGACGAAACAAAAACACAAACAGAAATACAACAAACGACACAACGATGAGACTAAACAAAACGCAAAGATGTCGGACACAAACAGAAAAAAACAACAAACAACACAAACGATGAGACGAAATAAAACACAGTAGTTTTCCAAACAGTCAGTATGAACGACGTTTCGGGAACTGGAATCTGTTCCCGTCATCAGGTAGACACACTGGGTTTAGGAACACGGGTGCGACTGATCTACTGTGTTTTATTTCGTCTCATCGTTTGTGTTGTTTGTTGTTTTTTCTGTTTGTGTCCGACATCTTTGTGTTTTGTTTAGTCTCATCGTTGTGTCGTTTGTTGTATTTATGTTTGTGTTTTTGTTTCGTCTCATCGTTGTGTCGCATGTCAACTTAGGTTTCTTCTTTTATAATTTTTTTTTCTGTTTGTTCCTTGTTTTATCTGACCAGATTCCAGTTTTGGAATTTCATGTTGTGTATGTATCCTGATGACTAAAGCATATTCTGCTTATTTATGTTTTCTTGTCCATTTTTATTTTTATTTTTATTTTTCTTTTCACAGTAATTTATTTCGCAACGGAGTATGACCAAGCAAATAAATCCAGACAATGTACATTATTTCTAACTGTAGAATCTTCTTTAGCAAATCGTCATTAGTACAGCTGGTGTATGTACATATAATGTGTAAATGTTTCCGTAACTTATTTCAAATTTTCATAAGCAGTTATTATTTCATCGCCTTAATTCAAAAAAGATATATCACTAATAAATCAATTTTATAAATTTATGTATTTTATATTGTATATAAATGTGCTACTTCCAACTTATGATTATACATATCTGATTTCCAAATTTTTTTTAAATTTTGATTCCACCGTGGTATAGTCACCCACTGAATTCAAGTGTCGCACGTCCTCAGAGTTTAAGCATATTGGATTGATCTCAAGGAGGAAAAGTTACATTATCTGAGCAAAGTACTGTTTAATCCACGGTTTATCCCTTGCAGGATAATTCAATAAACGATCCGATGTTTGTAGGAGTTCGTCGAGAATTGCTCTCAGCCTTTGAAATTTCAATTGCTCTCTGACATACGTTAGTACTACTACATGAGAGTAAAAATTTTAATTTTAGTTTATTTTATGACCCTAAAAAGTCTATACGTAAATTAATTATAAGTTTCATTTAAAACTCTTTTAACGCATTTTAACATAGCAACGTAAAACATCAAATAATAATTACAAAACTTTTACACCAACAGAGAAAACTTTATAAATATATATTGGCCCTAAGTAGCGAGAACTACCAATACATAAGTGATTCTTTATAATAATAATATAAAACAGTGGATACTTTAATTGAAGCCATTGGTTCACTATCTATTTAAAATGTTTTTTGAACATTTGAATGTGTCTATATTTTCTTGCAACTAAGAACGTGGGTTTAAAATGTATATAATTAATTAGCAAACACAAATTAAATTTTGTAAGTACTGTGAATGTAAAACAATAAGAATCATGGCTGTTGCAGTCTTCAAAAACGTTCATTACGCTTCTTTTTATTATAAACTTGAAGTGTTATCTCCAACCTCTTCGAGATACAATAAATGTAAGGATAGTATTTAAGTGTAGCAAAAAAGTGTGCTAATTATACAAAATCAATTATTATAAAACCATAAATTTTTAAATTGAACTTTCGATTTGGCAAATTTCATGACACTTGTATTTTTTTCTATTTAACAGGTAGAGATACTCTATAAAATTTGTCTACAGAAAATGCTATCAGGGAATTTAAGGATTTCTGAATAAGAAAATCATGACAAATAATAAATGATAATTCAATGCAACGAAACCCATTCTTGTGTTCAGTGGACTGATCAAGAAAATTAGTTACTAATGCACTTTATCAGCACTCTTTATGCTAGACCGAAGTATCTTTCTTATGAGGCATGACGTACAAAAATAGATGGTGTGTATCTGACTGAACCGCTTTGAGGTGTTTATAATGAGTTTCAGTAAAATTTTGCTGTGCGATATCGGTAACGTCACTGTAACGTTTTAATATTTCATACATAAACTTATTTTATTAAGCTTAATAAATTTAAAAACTCCACGTGTTCTTAATGTCCTTGAAAGTCTCGATAAAAATGCTTGAGTTTCGTATTCACTCTTCCAGAGCCAAGGAGGAATGGAGGTATTCCAAATCCACGCAGGTATAATGTTGGCCAATAAAACTCCAAGCCGGCAACTGTAAACCTGCATCCACCCACCCACGCCACAAATTTAGTGCTTCGACTTCAAGTAAACCGAAGAATGTTGGTAATATAGGAGTAATAAAATTTCCACCTCTCCCTCCCAACCACCTAAACGTTTACCACGCTTTTTCCCCCCTGCGTTTTGGGATTGCGGTCTTAGGAGGCACATACTTAGTGGGGAGGATACTTATTCACCGGTTCTGGCCTAGAGGCGAACGAGAAACCTACAGACGGTTCGGGTATATCCAGGAGCATCTTGTAAGCCGAGGTTAGACGTGCAGTGGGTCTTAAAAGTGCGCAGTAGGGAGTCGCAAATGGTGATGGTCAGAGAACAAGAAGGAGGAATGTAGGAGAGGATATCTGGGTGACTTTAGTAGCCACGCCAATCTCTAACAGCTTCTCGGACCTCCGCAAGCATAGATAACGTCTCCGGCTTCCGTGTAATGTCCTGCGACCGGTGTTTGAAAGTTCTCGGAGATTTCAGAGGTCTTTGAGCAGTGATGTGGGCTCATCCACTGTAATGTGATCTTTGCGCTTCAAAAATCACAATTGGACTCCCTCAGAGAAAAGCTGACTTCTCATGACAATTACGGTCAAAAAACTACGCTTGATAACTGAAGTACCTGTACCGAATTTGGCCTGCTTAAGGTTCAAAATTCGTGTGTGCATAAGTCATTAATTACTTGTATAACACATGGATGATGTAAGACGGATATTTATGTATGATGTATGTTCATACTGGAGACTAGTGTGTATAGATCCAACATCGATTTCGGCATTTCCTTACAATAGTGACTAGAGGGCCATATTGAGTTCTGGGTAATATTCGGTACAAGTACCTTACTTACTAACAAGGAGTGTGACTCGTCAATCTACTCATTTTACAGTCAACTGTTGTGAGTTGGTGAACTGTTTGGATTCCCGGCAAGGATTAATGAACATTCAGTTGTACGGGTCGATTTTCCCTTTCAAATTGCTTTAAATTTTTGGATTTTGTTTGTTAACGTTCTATAGTATTTACCGTATTCCTATTCTCAAAGAGGACGCGGTGGGCGAATGGTCAGACAATTCGTCTCCCACGAAGACGAATCCGGTTCGATTACCAGCGGGGTCACGTCCGGATTTTTGCATGTGGGTATCGTGCCGGACGATGCCGTTGGTTGGCGGTTATTTCGGGGATCTCCCTTTTCCCCCCACCACTTCATTCCGGCGCTGCTCCATACTCATATCATGTCAACCCTCACCAGCGTTTAAGACCTAGATATTAAGCTCTGACCAAAATCTCCCATTAACCCACACCCCTCAAAAATGTATAAAACCCAGCTGACTAAATTGCAGGTTAAATTTATTTATTACAAATTGTACACAGTGGTATATTAAATTAGGAAACTATATGTGCACCGAATGCACTGCCACCAGTAAAAAAATTAATCAATAATAATTTATAATTGATACTTTACATAACATACGTCAATCACAGTTATTTCGATAAAAATTTCCTTGAAATAAGTATTCTCAATATAAATCATACCTCTTAATATATATTTCAATCAGCAATAAACATTTTTCTACAATACACCATATTAGTCTATAGTTTTAACACATGAAATAGCACGCGTAGCTTAACTTACTAAATAAGATTAAGGATATTTTGTGAGTTCTTAACATACGATGTCTTGAAGTTCGTAATAACGGTGAAAGGTTTAATGTAGAGGAGGAATGGGCAATCAAGAGTACTCAGAGAGAATACGCCTATTAACTAGTTCCTCCAGCGTTTCCCTCATATGATAACCGGAAGTAGTTTTACCAGGAACAAAACCCGGGTGGCAATGATCGCACAGGATTAAGTTTATTTCTTCATATAATTCAGCTAAGACACAAACAGTTATTTATTCGCCAGTGGTATCATTAGAGATAATGTGAAAAATCATGAACATCTTAGTGGCCAAAGTAGTCTCCAAAAAATTTTTCCTTGTCGCGCATTACGGAATTAGACGAAGATTGTCTGACATAATTTCAACAGTAATGTAGACGAACCACAAATATTGGGTACTACCATGATACAATGAACCCCTTGCATGAAATTTTAAATACGTTGAAATGTATGCCATATTGTTAACAATGTAGAAATATGAAGATACCAAAAAGTATTTTTATTCTAAACACTGGTGTTTAGGAATGGGAAGCAAGCAAATTTCGGGGAAGCAGCAGGCGGCCTATAGCATACTTTGATTCGTCCACGTCACAAGTCATAACGGCCAGCACTGGTCATATAAATGCTTAAGTTAGCATGGCAATAAATAGATGAAGTGTAGCGTCTTGGTTACGGTACTTCGGTACTATTTTTAAGGATCTGGGTTCTAAACCCACGTATTTCATGTATGTTTTTATATAATACTATTAGATAGTTTTACAAGTGTCTGATAGAAAAATGTTTTATTAATTTTTTTTAAACCATCTACTTTCCATTTTCGCAACCATATTAATACGATGCCTGAAATGGCATATTTGCGCGGAAGAAACAGCGATTAAAATGGGGAAAGTGATTTTTTTTTGTGATCTAGTAGGATAATAAAATAATAGGTCATATACGGTTAAACTTGCATTTAGGCTAAATGTGTTTATTTTTTGGTGCGTGTTCAATCACTTGTTACTTCACACTATTACGTAATGAACACGTCATTAGTGGTAAATAGTACTGCAGTAGGCTTATGTTTTACTGATATACAACATAAATTACATTTCTTTTTTGCAGTACGCTAAATCAAAACCACACAATAGCCCAGTAGTATTCTTTGCTCAATAAATTTATGTATTGCATATGAACCTAACTTCCGTGATTGAATACGAAATACTATTGATTATTCACGATATTAAATTTGGATAAAGAATCGACGGTTCCATGCAAAATCTGAGAAACAATATTATACTTACCCGAAAGATAATTGAACTCACTTAAGTTTTCCAATATCAGCCCAGAGAGTAACCATTTACCATCGTGGCCGTCACTTGATGTGGTTCTATTGTAAAGTAAATATGTGGGTATTAAATAAGTTAATATAGAAATGGTTTGTGCCGGTAAACAGGTTTATTTAATGTATTTTTGCATATTACAGTGCCCGGATATTGCTTTGATATTGTGCGATATAGCATGTGCGTAACACTAAACTTTTATAAAACCTCCGACTCGAATACATTTGAAATATAACATTTGTTACATTTTATGATTAACTACGTACGTATAACCAAACGAACCACCGTGACAGACTTAAAAATCGATTTTTTTATTGACGGAATGCGACAGCAGTCGGCTAGCTTGCCACGGCTCGGTGTGTACTATGGCTTGTGACGTCACTGCACGTTTCCGTGGGCGTTTTAAAAGCGCGAACTTTGAGTAGCTGTAGTTACCTCAAATCGACTTCAAATTTTAAAATTTCAACACACGTCGATTTATTTTTATATGCACGTACTGTGGATGTTCTCATTGAAATTCACTTGAGGGGTCCGTTCTTATTGGGTCAGTCAACAAGAAAAACAAACGAATGTAGATGAAAGAAAATCTGACACTTCAATACTACCTTGGAACTTAGTCAACAATTAGCGTTGAAAACAATAAACTACTTTTTCCAACAATCTTGTTAACAAAACGTGGCATCTAAATGGATACATAGTTTTTTTTCTTAACTTGCGTTGTTCAAAAGCAGTCTAGTAACGAATAACATTAATTTGAGTTCACTGCACGGGTTACATTATCGCATTTAAAACAGTTATTTTATAATTGAAAACATTGAACCGTGACATTAGCAGAATATAACTAGTATTGAGTTATTTAATAGTACATAAACCATATTTTGCAAAGCATTAAGTTTAAAAAGACTTAACAGCGCTTTGTTAATGAATGGGTTGAACTTTGAAGCAGCGTCCAAAATGTTCCTAACAAAAATCTCTTAAAGTAATATTTCAACGTGTCTATCAATCACGCAAATGACATTTAAAAAAATATTACATTCAAATGTATCTGAGTTTTTTGTGTGGCAAGGTTAATTTTCAATTCCGTGACCCACATTTCTCATTTGTGTGTCGCTGGTTTGTTGCGTGGGCTTTACGTTCTGAAGCCGTTGAGGTCACTAAATACGCAGAGATACACATTAAATGAAAGTTCGTTGTATGTACCACATTTCTAAAAATAGAGACAAGAATCCAGTTTGCTTGTCAATACTATATTAAGTAAGAGCAATAATAATTATGTTCTATGAAAGAAAAATATATATTTACTCCTTTTGCAGAATAGACTGTTATATCTACAACATAATATATTGTTGGACCAATCAGACAGTAGGGACAACCAAACTGGTCTGCTCGTCCCTATTTCAACGGACGTACTATAACTATAGTTCATTCCGGATAAAGTGAGCTCTAAAAATTAAACCCTTGAAAAATATCACTAGCCGTTACTGCATATAATTCAACATTAAGAACTTGGGCCCGAGTTTCTCGGCTTACGAGAGAATTATTTTTTTAAATCCATACGAGAGTCAATATCGTAAAATTGCTTCGAAACTTTGTTGCAAATTGGTATTACTATGCAATGCAATTTTTCGAGACAAACTGTATGATGAGTATAGCTAATTTATCAATGAAAAGGAAATTTCGTTAATTAACTAATTAGAAACTATTTTGTAGTCTTCTGAATTGACGAAATTAAACTATGCAGTTTAAATCAGTCATAACAAAGTTACGAAGCGATTTTACGATATCGGCTCCCATTTATGTTTTAAAAAATAATTGACATTAAATGCGAAGAAACTCGGGCCCATGGCCTTAACTATAGTTACCTTACTGCTTGCATGGTTGACTGCGAAGTTACGCAATATAGTTCCGTGTATTTTACATATAAATAAAACATTATAGAAACAAAATCTACCAAAATCTACGTAATTATTTTTATACTATTAACAAACTTTTTTTTTATCTAACCTGATCGATTCATAGTGACTGCAGAATTTATCTCACACGCGTAAACATCAAGTGACGTGTCCAGAGATTTTAATAGACATGTCCCGTCATTAGCCGTAACGCGAGGAAAGAAAAGAGTTGGCTGAAAATTGAAATTTAGCAGGGTTTTTTTGAGTGCTTACTTTATCCCGAACCACCTACGCAATACTATTCTTTCAGTGTACCATCATTTCCACACCAGCTTTCTATGTCGTGTAGAAACTGCTGGAATTGAAAAAATTGAGAACTTGAAAGTTAATATTAGCGCCGATGAAAATAGTGGATATATAGACGCACGTTGCGCTAACATTTTCGTTTGATTTTCTCCTTCAGTGATTTCGTTTGTTGCAATAGTAAATACCGGCTGGATCTTGCACTCACAAACGCAGGGTATATTTCTACCACGTGATCGTCGATTTTATTGTGTCACACGCTTCGCTTCTTCTCACTTTCCTTCCGAATTGCCATAGATTGTTTCGTCTCAGATATGGCGTTTGTATCTCCATTCATAACCATTATATTCCAACGAAGAGAATATTGGAATATTTCGCATCGCAATGCTATCAATACAGCACGAGCTCCTATCGTGAGCGAAAAATTTTGTCTCGACTTCGCATAACAATAACGTAAGCGCTGGAAATTAAGGGATTCGTTATCGAAATATTCAGCAATGTTATAGTCAAGTTTTGTTCATTTTTAAGCAAAAAATATAACGTAATGTTTAAATTTTTATTAGTATTATGTTAGTCATATTTATATGTTTTGAAGTTATTTTGTTTTTAATTATATACTTCATTAATGTGTAGTCAAATGAGTAGAGAGAGTTGTAACTTTTTAATGAAAGCTTATATTTTTATCGATGCATATTTATTTTTCACTGAAACATATCAATGTTTGAGAAGTTATTTTGGTAGTTATTACGATCAAATTTTCACGTTAGGTTACCGATGCATAACTGAATAACCATCGATTGGTCTCACAACATTACTACATGTATGCAGAGCACGATTTACCTATAACAAAAATGTTACTTACGAGTCGACTACGTTTTATTTTTTTATTTTTTATTTTTTTTTTCGTAATATACAAATATTGCTTAGTTAAAATCCCCTTTCGACATCTGTGGTGTAGTTTCGGTTATTATCCTTCACCGTAATTTCATTCAAGAACTACTTCTTTTTTTTCACCCATTCAACCCAAAATTTAGTCGGATAAAGTTAGTTCAATTTCGCCGTCTGTGTTCCGCAAATTCTTTTCTCTGATTTATACATGGCACTTTACTCTGGATATTACAATTTTTTTGTTCCATCTTTTTCTCTGGTCCACATTTTCTCTGACTCTCCTTTTTCGGGCGAAGGTAGTGCTGGACTGTTTAGTGAACGGGAAGAATTGAACTAAAAAAAGAAAAGTCCGCTGAGAGGCGGAAGTTGGGTTTCGGGGTGTAAGGCGAAAATGGAAGGAGGGGATCTCGTGAGGAAGGGGAGGAAACAGGCAGAAGTGGAATATTTTCGCCGCAGGGCAGAGTGAAGATGAAGAAAGACGAATTTCGGGAATATCACAAGAAACATCCGACAAACGCTTCGCTGTCTGTTGCGGAGGAACACTGAATCTGCAGAGTCAGGAGTTGTAAGGCCCCGCTGGGAAGGACTTATTAAACGATTCTGCTTTACTAACGCGTGCGCGAGCCAAGTGGTCGTCGCTACTCAGTTCTTTTTTTTCGTGCTCTCCCCCTTTTCTTCTTTTGTTCGGCTAATTAAAAATTCCCACCCCTCTCACCACCGCGCCGGACCCCCTGCAAGCGATGAAATGAGAGGCTGTAATAAAAATGCGGCCCAAGGAATAAAGTGGGGAATCTCCATTTGTCACGGGACTCCCGCGGAGCGAGGAAATTTCGGGAGCTCTAAATAAGGGAAGCATTTATAGGGCTACTTACACGTTCGCATCCTCAGGAGGTAAAGCGGAGAGAGCATGTTCTACTCGAAGAAGGTAAGTTTCCGGGTTTAACTAAGGAGAAACTTCACTAACTTAACGAACTTTCTTCCATGACACCAAAAAATTTTGCAACGAAAATTTGGCGATCTACGAGAATGAGAAAACGTGAGAAAAAAAAATGCACAATGTGGAAAGCAAAGCTAATTTTATTAAAAGCAATTTTCCATTTATATGAGTTCAAACTCAGCATGGCAAACTACTAAGTATAAACCATAATGAGCAGACGTCAATGTGTAATAGATTAATTTTTATACACGCTTACGACTAATTTGTTCATAGAACACACACACAAACAGTAGGCGATGTAGGTACTCACGGAATCATGTTTCAAAACGCAATCATGTTGTTTAGTTCACATTTAATGGCAAAATTTTATTCCTCAATCAACGCTGACTAATATAAATACGGCATAATTTTCATCCGGTAAATCATCACTCTTCAAAATTCGTGTAAGATACATTGGCTCTTATAACAGAAACAATTTTTCTGAGCAACAATGACCACGTGCATAATCATTCGTGCAACAAGGGTTCAAATACACTGGCTTCAAGTGTTTGCCTGCACAGTATACGGTACAGCTATCATCCGCCATAGATAATTATTCAGTTGCACATTCTTCTTTTTATTGGTAAGAATCTTTCGTTATTTTCGAGGATAATTTGTTTTAAGCACACATGTCAAAATGAAATTTAGTCACAGTTAACTATTCAATTTGGTTTGTTTAATTCGCGTGTGAAACTATCTTATGTTCGTATCAAAAAGTATTTCGATACGAACCAAAAAAACTTACTTTAAACTCTGTATTTAGGTAATTCTTTGTTCCTTCACCCCTATTCTCTAGTTTCTAAGAATTTTCAATTTCTTAATCATACGAAACTAATCCTTTCAACAATGTAACGCATATTTGTAATTATTGCCTTATTTTACAGTTTTTAACCTACCTTCCTAATAAAAGAAGACCCAGAAATCACTTTCCTGTCTATATGTGTCTATGCTTGTGTGTACATGTGCACGTTTGGATATGTGTAGGTGTGTGTGTTTCTCCCATATCTCTCCATCCTCTAAAAATGTTTAACCCGAGAAAGCAAATTGTTCAAACTATATCCTTATATTTCGCAACAACGTTGACATTTTTCAGATATAATACCTGTTAATGTTTTTATACTATATACCGAAAGGTAAGTATTCTTATAGTTACTATAACTCTCTTAAGGGCGTTCAAGTGGGGAAACAATTCATAATTTTATATTTGTATGAAACAGTGTTAGTTTTGTAGACATTACCTAAGAGTACATTTACCTCTAACGAAAAAAAAAATTAGCTCAGCCAGTTTTCCCGTAATGTCAATTCAAAGCCAAATTTGCATATTTTTACTTCAAACAAAACTTGAACACCAGTAAATATAATGAAATGGAAAAAATCTCATCAAAACTACACCTCATGGTCTACGGCTTGAAGCATATACAAACCCTTTATAAAATATTTTTGTGTTTAAATTAAATTTCTAAACGTGCCAAAAAAATTTCAAATTTTTAAATTTTTTATTTAACAAACCATTTTTTTTGTAACGGGTTTTATATGCTACAAGCCATAGACAGTAACACGTAGTTTTGATCTGATTTTTTCCATTTCATTATGTTAACTGGTTTTCAAGTTTTGTATGAAGTAAAAATATGCAAATTTTGACTGTGAAGTGCCATTACGGGAAAACTAGATGAGCTAATTTTTTTCCGTAAGAAGTATGTGTACTCTCAAGTAATGTGTACAAAACTAACACTATTTCATACAAATATAAAATTATGTTTTTCCCACTTGAACAACCTTAAGGTAGGTAAAACAGTCCTGTTTGGATGTAGGTAGTATCTGGATTGTTCCAACTATATTTTTTTCTACAGAAGAAGTAATCAGCATCTTTCTTTTTCAGAACATATTGTTAATGCTTAAGAACTGATTCCTGTAGAAAAAGTTCGATAGTACCTACAGCTAAGCAGATCGGTTGTAACTAATTCAACATTAGTATGGTAACCATAACGGTTATATTCTTTCCTGTACAGGATAATATAATTTCTCAAGGAAAAGTTTGGCAAGGGAAAATTTTCTCCTCTAGATAACTACTCGTTGTAAAGTCAAATGTTTGCTGGTGCTTCCTGAGAGAACTAAGGGTCCCAAACCAAAAACACTGCCGAATAACGAACATTTCTCCTTAAGCGCAAGCATAAATTTACCAATATATACGTAACTGGCGACGAAAATTCTCTCGTGCCCAAAGACAACAGTAAACTTCCGAACGTATAGTATAATTACTGAATACCAGTGCTTATTTTCAAATTTGCAGCAATTTGAATTTTTTTACATTACGTCACTATCTCTTAAACAGTTTCACAAATAATAAAATATTATTCATGAACAACTTTAAAACGTAGACCGACATTAATAAATGAGAATTTGAAGCCAAATTTTAGGAAATAGTGTAACGGACATAACAAAGTTTTCTATTTTGGCACTTAACTTTCTGGCATACTTTCATTTGAGTAAGGTTTAATATTGTAGGTCTATCTTGCATAACACCATTACTTGCATAACTAGATATTATATAAACGTTGTAAATGGTTTGTCCTTTCTCGAAGCAACGAAGCTATAATAATAGTCATGATTAAAGGAACAAGTATTTCGTGGATTCATGTCAGATAAGGTTGAACACCAAAAACGTAATTTTACTTTCACTTCAGTGAATGGTCGAAACTCTATGGTCACGTATTTGAAGATTGCAAGCTTTTTTTTAAATAAGGAAATAATTCGTGGGGATTTCACGTTTTACGTACGGTTATAAGTCCATGAATAATAGACTGTGGCCAGTGCGTGCATAGGACTATGTAATCTAGCCTGCTACCAGATGAATCTACAAAATACTACTGCCTCTAGTCACGATTTATTAAGATAGTTTGTGGGCCGGATTGTGACATAAGCTACTTTCGTCCCGGCAAATTGCACAGTTCCTGTAGGAGAGATATGGAACGTAATTCTGTAAGAGTACCCCTTATGATAAAATAACTAAACGGATTTTGAGATGAAATTAAGTATGCAGGTGTCTTATATCTTGGAATAACTCACAAGACATTGTTACCCTGGAAATATGCTAGGTTCCCCTGAATCGAACCAGGATCGCTTTAGTGGAAGGAGAGTGGTGTGACCACTCGGCTGCCGCGGCCAATGCTCATATCGGTGATGTAATTACCGTATGTCATTGAGTAAAGTTGTATTTATTGTTCTCTCTTGTTTATAATGCTATCACGTAAAACACGTGTTCTGTAGCGGCACTTCTGAAAGTGTGTGTATTCTTCAAAAATCCTTGCAGAGGTCTCATGAATGCAGCTGCATCGACACATTTTGTTTCCAAAAAAAAAGTAAATTCCAGCAGGTTATCACTGTTGCCACACTACAAGGTTCTATGTAGAGTTTTACAATATTACGGTTTTCCGTACAGCAACGACTGATTGGCGTTAACGGTTGAAGGGCAATCAATTTAGAACATAGACTTCCGTGAATAACTGAATATTATACGTCATATGTATTTTATACTTTGGCAGTAAAATACAATTTTTCGTTTTAATATAGAGTGTTTGTGGTTAGAGATGATTTACTTCGGAGGACGGCACGACGGGATAAAATTATAGTCATTTAGAAATTAAAAATAATTCTTAAGTTTTACGAAAAAATTTTATATAACGACAGTTAATCACCTTAGCTTGAATTTTTGGTACAGGTTAATGTTGTAGGTGGATCGTTTTGGAAGATAGCATCATTAGGTTAATTAAGATTTCATGTCATTTTTCGATAAACAAACACATACTTTACCGATGAGGAGTTCTATTTGGCAAGAAAGGTAGTTCTTACTGCTACGGTATTGTTATAACCACGTACATACGAATTTTTAATACCCTTCTTCCAACATATATTGTTTTATGACTTAGAATTACTCTAAATATGTTTCTGCTGAGTAAAAATAATAATATATTGATAAATTTTCTTTTGTCCGAGAAAGTATTCTTTAACGATTGTTAATTAATATTTTTTTTTTAGTTATTGGAAGTAGCAATTAATATTTTTAATTAAACTATTTTTAAAACCTTGAAAACTACACTAAACTGATGCTGCGAATAACGAAACGTGGTAATACTTTCGTATCTACATTGTTTGGTAATAGTGATATACTTTGCTAATTTCGAATATACTCTACAATTTAATATTAATTTACGACTGTATTAGCACCATCATTTTAAAGCACTGTTTGACGTGTCCAATTGAGATATTTCCAAGGAAAATGTTCGCTAAAATAACTCTTCAATGTGTCGTATTTAAAAAGCGACGACAATATTAACTTTCTCCTAAAAGGGTTCTGAAGGCACTCGGACCCAAGACTTCCTTTTCTGTAGAAGGAATATAAGCCCGGCAGACAAATACTGGGCCCTTTGAATACTGGCATGAACTCTCCGGCTGCTTTTCAAACTTAAAGGCATCAAGGACTCTTTCAGTTACTTCGTCCCTTTTAACAAGATTACGAACATCGGTACAATGATGGTAACGGACTGCCATTTTGTAATCTTCTACGGAGAGCCAGGAAAGGAGAAGAGGAAGGCTTGTTTTCTTATTTTAATTTCTTAAATTTTCTTACTAATACGTACGTACATTCCACGGCAGTTTAAAGAATGGAGAGTGATATACGCATGCAAACTTGTATTCTTAAACTAAACTTGAATTAGAAACTTCTCATAATTCAATTTTTGTACTAAATTTGAGATTTGATGTATGAACCATGGAATAAGGCAATTCAGATATGCTACCCGCTGTCCATAGGTTATTGTTTAAATAAATCCGTACAAACAATTTTCAGCCTTGTTATGTTTTATGAAATTATTTTATCACGCAAATGAAATCACTTTTCTTCGATTATATTAAGTTTTTTGCCATTGTTTTACACCTTCATTCGTTATTTTTCGAATTTTTTCCTGTTTTACTTAAAACAGTTGACAGTCAGTTTATAAGTATTTATTTTCCTTACTAAAGCATTTTACAAATTCCGAGTTGCAAATATAGGTCTCAAGAAATTTAGTTTTGAATTTAAGAATAAATGTAAATTTCCATATTAGTAAACGTAGAACAGACAAGAGTTTTCTATGTCAGTCACCAATAAAGAAACTGCTCGGACAAACTTAGCATTTTGTTGGCTAATTCTCCATTTCTAGTAGGAGAAAAATCCTGCAGGTAATGTAAGAGCCATATTTTATCTCTGATTCAGCAGCCAATACTGCACACCGCAACACTCGGTTACAATAAAAGATGTTAAACTCTGTATAATCCAGCAGTTTTCTGCCGGATCTCCTCTAAAATACATTCCAAGCAGTGCAGCCTGCAGCACTGTTTCGATTCCCTCCCCTCATAACCCTCCTATGGCGGGGAATCATGGCGATTCAATAACTCCATGTCTCGTCGGGGCAAACTGAAAGAGTTGTTCACGTGTAATGGAGTGGTGATTTTTCTCCCCTTCCCCTTCGTAAATAGAAATAGATTTACTCCTTTTTTCTCTTTTATTTTCCACCCTTTGCCCTTTCTCAGCTCTCCACACGTTCGCGGACGACGTCGCTGTAGAAAAGAGGAGGGAATAATAGTTCTCGTTTCGTAATCTGCACGCGCGCTAAGGCTCGTGATTAATTGATTTCTCTCAGTATCCGGAATACAGATGATGCACTGAAGGGGTTGGGCATCCATCACCTGTTGTGTCAGGGTAGGGAGAGTTTTTTTTTGGGGGGGTGGAAGGGGGAATTTGTGGGTGAGTGGGGTTGTTCGTGCATCGCCTCCTCTTCCCAGAGCGCGTCTTTCTCTGCCGTCTAACACCTACTTCCAACACACACCAGAGCCTCGATTTCCTTCCATGTCCCTTCCCCCATTTTACCATCCCCGCGGCGGTACGTGAGGGAAGAGAAGGGTGCATTGCGGCCACTTGGGACACCCCTCCCCCCTTCTTCCTCCTGCACCCCCAACCATCCCCTAGCCTACCCTCAGACCAACCACAATGCCAACCTGCGGCTCGATACACAGACGACTGCAGTACAGATCCCGTGACAATGCTCACTTTGAAACCAGAAATATTTCGGGGGAAACCGTGTTACACATTTTTACGGGGGAGGGGGGAATAGGAAAGTGGGGAAGAATTCGCACGCGATACAATTCGTTCTCTGCGGCTTCTGCGGCGTCGTTGTATTATTCCGAATAAAAAAAATGTTCCACCGCGCCTGTCACGAATATTTCTGACTTGTCTTCGTGCGGATGAAAGTGTATTATTTTATGCTGTAACGCTTCTCTTAGAATGACATAGTATATTCCGCACACATGGTTATATGTATATGTTTACTTATAGAGATCCGGATCTTCTGGTATCGTTCAGTTTTTTACCGACGAGTAAACAACAAAATTTTGCATGTGCGAACACTAATTCATTTAGTTTTAATATTGAGTTTCCCACAAAACCAATCATTTAATTAACTTCAGCATACATTAAGTAGGAAAGAAAATGTGCTTAGACGTTCTTAACAAATTCTAAATAAATGGGAATAAAAATAAACCAGTAAGAACACTTCTGAAAAGTGGTTTCAAAATTATGAGGATATCAATAAAAAACCGATAAATTATGTTTTATTGTGTTTAAACGCAAAAATTTCAAGTAAATTTTAAATATAATTTTACTTGATTAAATTAAATATATAACGACTAAACATTTAAATATTTCAACGTTACTTTGCTTACGTGTCTCAAAATTTGGTTATTGTGTAGCCTACAAATACGACGCTTACGTCAGTAAAACGTAAGATAAAATATTACATAAAACATTTATCAAAAACAAATAAGTAAGTTTAAAAAATATTGTTACGCGATATGAGCCATTGTTGAATAATTTACATTTATTTCTAAACGATTTTTTTATTGTGACGTATGTATACTAAATTATTTATTACAAAAAAATTTAATATAGGTCATATTAGTTCGCCAATAAAATGGTTTCAGGGTATATAGATCACATTAGTTGGCAAATATAAAGGTTTCTGGGAACCTTCGGCTGAAATACTGAAACGTGATAATTTCATTTATCTTGTTTCCTCTCATGAAAACACGATAATTAGTGTTTCAAACGTAGTGAACGTAAACGTGCAAACTTTTAATACGCGTGTTATATGAAACCGGAACCGTGCACAGAGATGTTAAATGCACATTACATTCGCGCGGAAAATTATTTACTGGACGTCAGCAAAACATTAGGTTTGTGAATTTACAGTGCCTCTAACATCGAGTACCAAACACCTAGTTCACTAGTCATATTTAGGCTACATTACCAAAATAGGGAACTTGTATACGGTAAAATTACTGTTTCCAACTCATTAAATATTGATTAAAGTTTTCCTTACATTGGTAAACATTTCCACCAATACAAAAATTTAATTACACATAAGAACAGCAGCCTCGGCCTGTTATATACACGTGACATACTGCCTAGGAGGGTATGACAATTCGGTACCATAAAAAACAGTTTTTATTACGTAATTTGGGGCACGATGCTGTAAGATGAAAAAGCGTCAGATATAAAAAGGACACCACATAGTGTCTACAATTAAATTTTTCGGCTAAGTTTTAGCCATTATGTTTTGCTTAATGAACCAATTAATTTTGTATTGAAAAAAAGACAGTAACAAATCAGCTCAAGTGAATAAGTGTTTAGAACCACAAACATGATGAGTTTTATTCCAAATTTAATAAAGGTTTCAACATTTAAATTGAAATATTTTGCACAGGAGTTCAATTTAAAAATGGAAACAGTATTATGAAATATTGAAAATTTTGTGAACTAACTCACAAAATAATATCAATTTCCCCTTCCAGCAACGTAGGACAATCAATTTCGTTTGTTTATAAACCAGTGAAATAGGTTTTGTAGATATTCTGGTATATTGATCAGAAACATTCCTGTTGTACCATGTAAAACTTAATTCTTATTATGTCCTTCTATGATTGCCTTCCGACAACCAAGTTCCTTACTATGCTTTGCGAACAGAACCTAACGTTGTGGTGCAGGATTCAACCAAGGACTCGAATTCTGGTGCGGCTAACAAGATTTTGGATATCGATTTTTAAATACTTCACGCTTAAGTCTTTGTGATTCATAAATACAGGCTATGGCAGTTTATCTTCATGGCACATACTTTTTGAGCCAAAGATTTTGTGACTAATGAGCTTCCAATTTAATAAATTTGCTCAATTTCTTGATAATTAGATTGAATAATAATACACCTTCGACAGTAATATTTTTGTAAGCAAAGCCAAACCTTTATCTTAGTTACTAGAGTCGAAGTTTTGATACTGGAATATTACTACTACTATAAAAATACGATTTCAGCAAAATAATTTTTAAAATACATATTCTTCTGTTCAACAAAAAATACCTAGCACAAACCTAAATACATTCTTTGCTTGTGCAGTTCTCTATTAAATTAAAACACTTTCTTAACTACTTTTGTGAAAAAAAAACACTATTAACGAAGTGTGTTGTTGTATTGGCTGTCTCTTTTTCCCTTCTACACTCACAGGTACTCCTTACCAAGTCAATGACCTCCTTGGTTTCCACTCCACAGCGTGTCTTGTCAAACAAGAACACCCCTAGATGTCATTCAAAATGTACGTCCGTTGGCAGCTTGCTTAGTTTTATTTAATGTAGGGACGCGCCTTAACAACCTCGCTGTCCACGGGACTTAAGGATATTCAGGTAGGGAAAATGCATTATTTAATATTTGTAAAAAATAGGGTTAGTGTTTTGTAGGCATTACTTGAGAGTATAATTTTGATGTGCCTTTACAGTAAAACTTGCAGAGCTTTTTTTTTTTTTTTTCGTAAAAGGAAAATGTACTTTCAAGTAACATCTTTGAAACTAAAAGTATTTCATACAAATATAAAATTGTAAATTTTCCCACTTGGAGACCCTTAAAGTTGCGAAACTGACTCCGTTTCTTTATGAACAGCAAAATTACTAACGTGGACAAAATAATATAATAATTGGAGTGGGTATTTGTGAGAAGTGAAGACGTATCACACCTTGAGATAGTACTCTTGACTAGGCACGCAATGGCGTCTGAAGAATCTTACATGTTAGTATGAAATGAAGACCTAAAATAGAGAAGCGACAGACTGCGAAGGGCGGGATAAACTTGAGCAAGCCGACAGAACCCGTCTGCCAACGGCAACGTCTGCCGCGTTTCCAACACGTGAAAGCTCTGCATCAGCACAAATTGTATCACCTTCTGGACAAGATTCCGACCCCTGACACGTTTAACTTTGTTTTGAAACAGTTTCCTGTCATTGGTTCGCAAACCACGGGATCTTAGCCTATCAGTGCCTGTTTGGAAGAATAATTTTTCCTAGGTTATAAGGGCCGCGATGGCCGAATGGTCAGACAATTCGCCTCCCACCAAAACGATCCGGGTTCGGTTACCGGTGGGATCGGTCCCCGGATTTTCGCATGTGGGAATCGTGCCGAGCGATGCCGCTGGTCAGCGGGATTTCTCGGGGATCCTCCATTTTCCCCGCCCCCTTATTCCGGCGCCGCTACATCCTCACCTCATGTCATCCCTCACCTAGATGTTGAGCGCTGACCAAAATCTCTCACTCACACACTCACTCCTAGGTTATAGTGATTTCGATATAGGCTGCGTTATGCCAACGCGAATATAATTTATTATTTATTTATATTACGGGTGATTCAGGATAGAGTGAGTTAATTTTGTATATTGATGACTTATGAAACATGTGTTGCAAATTTAAATTTGTCCGTGACCAGGATTGTAGTGATACCGTGAAACACACGTAAAATTATATTTCTTTAATTATACAGTTAATTACGACTTGACATAAAGCAACAAAGCTCTGAATAGTATCAAACAGTGAATGACTAAATAGTTTTTATTTTATTCCAAGAAAAAAATTATAAAGTTGATTTTCATTGCATTAAAATTAATATTACGGACAAATTGAAAACATTTGTTCTACATTTCTATTATATATCACTACACAAAAATAACACACTCCGTGCTGAATGATCCTGTAAATGTTAATCTCGTCATTCGTTATTTAGCCCATAATTATCTGCGAATAGAACAACTTTCGTATAAAATTCCTGTTTCAAGAATTAACTCTTAAAGACGGTTCCTCTGAGCAGGAAATATAAGTAGAGTTTTCATTTAAACATATAAATTTGTTTCCTTATTAAAATTCTTGGAATGTTTCAAACTGACAGTACTTTTTTTTTGTTCGTAGGCAGTTTAAAATGAATAGAAAATGATTTTAGGCAGTTACTATATTATAATAAAAATTTAGCAGAATTTAAGGAAATGCTCACGTAACAGTAAACAAAAAAGACTGAAATTCACTTAGAAGCGAAAATTTAAAATTCAGTCTTTTTTTTTTTTAAAGAAGAGGTGTGTTTACCAAGCAACACCTGACTTACATTTGGGGAGCTTATGTATTAAATACAGCGTTTTCTCAATTTGTGTTTCATAATGGCCAATATTTAATTATGCATATCATCTAAATCATAAGTTTCCTTATATTTTCTGCAAAAAGAATTAAATTCCAACATAATTTACATATTATTGCTTACAATCAAGTTATTCGGAATTGTTCTACTTATTTGTCAATAAATCTGTAGTGAAATAATTATAAAGTGCTTTATTAAAAATAGGATCTACAGAAATAAAGACGATCCGAAGAACACTGTATTGAACGCGACGTTACGGTCAAAGTATTCAAGGCCTCGCTCTTTAGTTTAGCAGTGGTTGCAAAAATATTTTTGTAACGGAAATTAACACATATATCAAAAATTCATTCTTACAGTTTTATCTCTTATATATCATCGTTTGTATCTGAATTTTTCTGTACCAACACACCGAACGGAATTTTAGACTACCCCCTTCCCTAAAGTATCACATATTTTGTTGTAAAAATAAGCCAAAATGAAGCAAAATAATTTTTGGCTAGCAAACGGTACATTATTTTAAAAAAGCTCTGTCATATTCGTGTATCGTATGACTGCACACAGTCTTAATTTTTTCAAAGCATTTCGTTAAAAAATATTTGAGTTATTTGCAATTGTTCGAAATTATAAAAGATCATGGCGAGGCCGTTCCAGGGTTTCAGGCGCATGTATGCAACCCGCATTAGGTATTTTATGTATGAAGGTTAACATTACCTTCGCTATAGCAGTAAAAGTATTACACATATCAGCAATTTCTTCACGCTTTATCAATGACACAGTCGTTCATAATTTCGCTTTGTTCTACAAGTTTTAGTATAGCAAACGGTGACATTAAAAACCTAATCCAAAAAAAAATATTTATAAAATTTTCAGTCTACCATTCTTTATTCTTGGCTTCGGCGAACGTAGCGAAGAAAAGAACGACTGTATCTTTCCTAAAAAACGAAGATAATGTTGATATTTGTAATACTTGTGTTGCTATAGCGAAGGTATATTAGCCTTGATTGATAAGTTTTTAACGCGGGTTGCATACATGCGCCTTAAACACGGGCCCCGAGCGTATTGTACAGAGCCGTGGACAAAACATGAAGTTTAAGTGAGTTTAAAACGCTACATTATGCTAGCTTTTTTCCTCCAGCGACAGTAAACTTCAATGTTTTTCAAGCGTAATAAAAGATCGAAAATTTTTTTTTTCTTCGAAAACTTTATGTCGTCGTTCACCATAAGTTCTGTTTGAATGTAGAAATGATATTCTGTGTGGCGTTGCCATTTGATAAAGCTGACTCTGAAGCAAAATAAACGCGTAAAAAA
Source organism: Medauroidea extradentata (assembly GCA_003012365.1). Taxonomy (NCBI): domain Eukaryota; kingdom Metazoa; phylum Arthropoda; class Insecta; order Phasmatodea; family Phasmatidae; genus Medauroidea; species Medauroidea extradentata. The sequence continues at coordinate 52,692 of PNEQ01084015.1, read as the reverse complement.
TTGCAGTAATTTTGATGTAAAAAAATGTTGGGCTAGAAAACGGAGCGAAAGCCGCACAGAAAAAAAAAAGATCAGCAGAGAAGAGAGAGATGTACTGTAGTTGTATTTCCAATAAATAGTCGGTGGCCTTGGACGGGGAAGTTCCAAGGGGGAGGAAAGGGGGAGGGAGGGGGTAAAACTGGCGGAAAAATTCCGTTGCGACGTCTGTCTTATAAAACACAGTGACAGTTATGCCGGCACTTCTTGTGCGGAGGAGCATGAAACGGGTAGGAGCATCCATACCACCCCCTTCCCCCGCCTCCTTCCTAAAAACCGCCTACCATCCCCAACCTCCGACTGTTTTTTTTACGTAAGGAAAGGGTAGAAACAGTTCCATGGACAGAGAAACTCGAATTGTTAGCGGGTGTGAACGTTAAAAAAAAAAAAAAAAAAAACAATTGGGTGAACTACCCGAAGAAGGTCACGTCCCTTGGCGCCCTGAAAATTTTCTTTTCTCGTCTGTTAGACCGTCGTCGAAGAGGAAAAAAAACCTTGGAGAAAAATAATGATTCAAGTACCTTTAACTCTCAGAAATTATGTGGCTGATTTATCGTTTTCCGCGTGACAATCACTCCAGGAAATAGTTTTCGTGTTGTTACGTTTTTTTTTTTTTTTTTTGTTATTTGGTAATTGGTAGAGTATTTACGTAAAACGTACAGTATTTTAAAACCTGTTTAAATGAGGGATTCTTTTAATATATGTTAGACTCGCAGTCTAAATATAAGGTACGGCTTTAATTTACAATATATACAAACTATTTCATTTCATTTACGATGTTCTTTACGGAGGGAGGCAAGAATAGTTAGTGATATTTATGATTACTTATGAGCCACTCAATTTAGTTACGACGATGACAGTCCCACCTTGCTAATGATGCCGAGGCTGATGTAAGGAAACGTCCACGGCGATCGGCACGTCGTAGATCTGGACGTCGTGGTGCATCTTGGTAGTGAAGTGGTCCTGGTGACGATATGGGGCAGACAGACCTCGTAGGTAGCGTGACACGCCCCTTTATCCAGCCCTATGTGGCAACTCGTACCGCTGTTGGAGTGGGGAGTTCTGCCTTGCAGTTTGCAGCAACTTGTGTATTATGGAATTCCTGGCCGGGTGGCCTGGTTACTGAACGTTCTGTTAGAACCAGGATTACATGGTTCATAACAGTGTGCTGTGTTAAAACTTGTACGCACTTGGGGCATCAAAGTAGGCCACTTTATATTTATTTCCGTATATTTTAACTTCTCGAGGTTTATAAACCCGTTTTTAGGCATCGGGTTACCGTACAGTTGCCGAAGGATGCGGAGCAATGTCAATACACTCACATCTAATTCTGAAGGACCCGAATATGATTCCTGCCTTTGGAAATCCTGATTTCTTTTGCGAATGCTGAGATGTTTTCTTAAGGCGCCTTCCTATACGCTGAGTGTTGTGTGAGTGAGGCACGGCGTCAAGGGCGATGTTGACCGGCTCATCTGGTGCGGTATCACCTCTACCACCAGCCACTGAAACGGCGTGTAAAGGTACCGTAGATCACTAATTTGTCTGACACATTCTGTGGTAACATCAAATTTTTAATTGGTGAAAAGTTTTAAGGCTATGGTCTTTCATTTATTTCAAACAACTGCAAATAACTATAATATTTTAAAGCAAATTATTTGAAAAGGTTTGAGACTGTGTACAGTCACACGATACACAATTTTTGCAGAGCATTTTTTTTTAAATAATTTACCGCTTGCTAGTAAAAAATTATTTCGCTTCATTTTGGCTTATTTTTACAACAAAATATGTGATAGGCCTATTTCATGGGCAAAAATCTAAAAATCCGTTTTGTGTACTGTTGCAGAAAAATGTATATACAAACGATAATATATAAGTGTTAAAACTGTTTGAATGGATTTTTGATATATGTATTAGTTTGCGTTAAAAAAATATTTTCGAAACCCCTGCAAAACTAAAGAGCGAGGTCTTAAGCAATGTTCATGTCATGTTTCTAGAGTAGTTTGACACGAATTGCGTGAATAGATTTTTCAGACAAAACTGGTCGAATAAGGTGTTTTTAGCCGTTAATAAGGGCTGCGAAATTAATTTTATAATTGACGCGATTCTTTGAAACTACATTTCAGTCATCGTTTGAAGTGTATTTTCTTGTCGAACATTGACCCAATGGGAACATGTGGAACAGTTTCGTAAAAAATCGTATTTATGAACACACTGAAACACATTTGAAGCGTGTTGTAGCACCGTCTTTTACGCACTTGAAATGCGTTGCAATGTCGAGGAAAATACGATTAAACTATTCCACGTGCGCCCATAAAACAAAAAATTGCCATATAACAATATGTTGATGAATAAATGGGCATGCCGTTAGAATTTAATTAGTTTGAAATCCTGCAGAATTTTCAGTTCGAATTTTTGATGCAATTACTTCATTCTCTATGTTCTTGTGTGTGTGTGGTATTGTTGTATGGTTTTCTTCACACGCAATCCCTACTATCTGTATTCCTATTCTATTCAGTATCAGAAGCATACTATAGGTCGTTCGGGATGAAGTGAGCATTAAAGATTTAATATCTGAAAAAAAATCACTAGCCATTACTGCATGTAGTTCAACATTAACAATAGTTGTTTTACTGATTGTATGGTTGGCAGCGAATCGCAGTAAGTAGTTCCGAGTATTTTCCTGTTTAAATAGCCTACAACAATACTGAAATAAAATGAACGAAATTTGACATAGCTATGTTTTATATAATTAATAAACGTTTCTTGTCAAACTAAATAGGTTCGTATCGACTGCACAATTTATCTTAAACGCGCAAGTATTAAGTGACGTGTCCAGAGAGATAAGACATTTCCCGTCGGTAAGACGTTACGCGCGGAAAGATACGAATTGGTTGCAAACAGAAATTTAGCAGGGCGTTTTTGAGTGCTCACTTAATTCTGAACCGACTATAACTCTATGTTGGTACTGTTTAAAGGACGTTCGAAAAAAAAACATTAGTCGCTAGTTGCTCGTATTGAAGATGTGCGGTATGTTATTACTGCATTTAGCAACTTTAGGGTTTTGGCAGTTCTCACTGGAAGAATCTTATAAGTATTTAATTTACTGCTTGTATGTTCCAAAACACTATTAATTTTAGCACCAATGTTATTAACATCCAAATTTCAACGTTTCCTGCTTGCGTTTGGCAGTCTGTGTGCAACACAAGGAACCCTATAATTAAACTGAATAGATATTACCCAAAGAGAACCATAATATGTTCTCATTCCTCTATTATATCATTGAGCTAGCCGATCAAATTTAACAATCTTGCAAGAAAAATAGACCAAGCAGACTATTAAGGGCATGATAGTAATAATTCGATCTCAGTGTGTAAAACCTATATATAATTACATAAACACTACCACATTTTCTGTAAGAGTATCCCCAATTAACAGTAATAAGCAGTAAATTGGCGAGAGATGTGCATACACAAAACTTACAACACACATCGGACACGGACGGAATATCATTGTAAATACATGATTTTCATTAGGAACAATTATTCGAAGCCCTCCAACATTGCTGCCATTTCAAACCGCTGAACTGAAGAGATGTACGAACAGGATACATGCGAAACTCAGATCAAAACTTGCACTGAACTTTGGTACAGACTTTCAACCAGTTAAATTAAATGGTCACCGATTGAAGTCCAATTGTAAAAATGTATCGGTGGGAATTTTCACGCTCATTGAGGCGATGAGGCATTAGATACGCGCTTCAAGGTCGCTCTTATAGCTCCGACGCTTCTGAGCCTCTAACGAGCAGGTTGCCGGGGCCCTAATGCATGCTCTAGCAGACTCCTTCCTATTTTCCTGCTCCTTACATCTAGTAAAGTCTTATACTGTTCGAATGCAAGTGAATTATCAATTAAAGACCAAAGTATTGAATAGCTATAGTAAATAAGAACCGAAAATACGTTTTAGACACCATGTAGGAATACAACTACAAATTCGTACAATGTAAGAGTTTGTCTCTCAACTCATCGGACACCGCCTAGCATGCGGTAATCGAACGATAACTAAACAACTAAATGCAGGCCTAAAACATGTGGTATCACTGCGTCAGCGAGCAGCCAATGAGGAGAAGTTGTCTGCTTGACATTCTCGGAGGCCACCTACAGGACGGGGGCGCAGCCTTTGTCATAATTTAGTTTGTCCTAAACCCAATTTTTACGGTTTCTTAGCTCGGACTACGTTTGTCCTAAAATCATTTACCCTAAAATGTGTTTGTCCTAAAATTATTTGTCTTAATGGCATTTGTCCTAATGTCGTATGTCTTAAAATTGTTTGTCCTAATTTCGTTTGTCCTAATTTCGTTTGTCCTAATGTCGATTGTCCTACGATTAGGATAAACGATTTTAGGACAAACAGTGTGTACCCTTCAGGACAACGATCCCGCTAAATGTTCCGGTCGCTAATCGCAAAGCATTACAATCTTGCCATTCAATAAGTCGTCAAACAACCCTCATAGCTTCGGCAATCCTTGACTTGATTTCCGCGTAGGTGAAACGTAACAGTATTGGTTTATGTCGCACGTTTACACAAAGGCGAGGTAAATAAAACGAGTGTTTCGGGGATTGAGTGAACGCCGAACCAATCAAACACCATCTGTTTGCTCGTTAATTGAATCATGTAGGACGCTGTCGTTTTTATCGGAATTCTACGCAATACCCAGAGGAAAGTTCTACATTCTCTTGAATACAGCTCCGTAGTAGACTTTTAAATAGCATGATAAGACCTTGAAAATGTGAAGGGTTGCGTATGTCATATTTTCCCCAGCGGATTTCGACACTTTGTAAATTAAATATATCAACTAACTAATAACGTCGCGATACACACTTCCGCGATTAAGTGTCGCCATATTTTTGTGTGTATCTGTTAAGTACTAAAACGTGAGTACTTGTGCTTCTGTCATTTGTACGTACTAATAACGATTTAACATAATACAGCTTAATAAAGGTTATATAGTTGGAAATTTATTCGTACCCTATTTATTGTGATGCAATTGTTTTGTAAATTTGTGTAGCTGCAACTGCTACGTGTTTAAAAGTTCCAACAAAATAACGGAAAAATTAATTACACAACGAGATACGAAATCACTGTGCAAGGACACTTTTAAGTACCTTCCATTCCCTTGCATACTTAGCAATGTTCTGCGTTTTACAAGGCATCTGTACTTCGTTTTCTGTTAATTATATTTATGTAACTTACTCATACCAGCGCTGCATTCTTTGTTATGTTTCATTGTTATATCAAATAAGCATTTAAGGTATGTGACTGTTTAGGCACTTAACATTTTTCTGGCATTCCTTCATTGTATGAAAGTCATTAAATACAGAAGACACAAGGCGATACTTGCCCTTGTTATTATAAAAAACCAAAACAATAAACTCTTAGAGCTACTGTATTAAAAAATTTTTGTAAAAAAAATTTTCAATTTGGAATAAGAATAAAGTTTAAATGCTTGTGCACCCGTGTCAGTATGCAATCAATGCCAAGTTTCTAAATACTAATCAATGTCAAGTTATAAATAGCAGGATTTGCATGAGACACTATTGTAAGTTTGCATAGGTTATATGATTCAGATAAGTTGTTACTAGTTTCTTTTTAGCTTCTTTAAAAGTGTAATATAACAGCATAGCACATAACAGGCTCTTTACGTTCTAATGTTTACTTAAGTGTTTTAAGGTGCGAAAACTGTATAAACCATCATATTTTCTGTTTGAAAACATCAGATCTTGTAATCGCTTATTTAGTCAGTATCTGTAGACAGTATCCTGTTATAATCTTAATCATATCCTTACTTTTATACTCGCTAGTTGAAACACTTGATATTTTATTGCGCTAACAATAAATAAATTTTCTGTCTTTCTTGGAAAGTCTTATTTTAAATATTTTATACTGAAAGCAAATAATACATTTTCTTTTCGAACTGGTCTAACCATCTCAAAGAGTCCCACGAACCAATGACATTAAGCACTTTCTCTTCAGCTCTCCCATCGTTGAACTATTTATTAACGTATATTATTTGTCGCTGCTTATCGACCACTGCACTAGTCCCTCGTCACTCCGCATCGTCTTTGTGATTCGTTCCTTTCAATACTTTGTGAAGAAAATTTTAAAAATCTGTTTTAATGAGTTATTTATTACAAAATCTTGTAGTAATATGATAACAGTTTTAAATTACGAGCTGACAAATACTACAGGTTCTCCCTTGCCAATAATTCGGTTCCTATTTAGGGTCAAAGTTGATTTCGCCAAAATTATTTTAAACCGAAACGTGCGTTCCAATGAATTCAGCTTTCCTGTTGGAAATAGTGCTATCGTTAATCTAATTATTATGTCAATTCAATTAAAGTTAGTTAAATAACTAACCGAAACCGTACATTTTTGACAAAACAAATTAGACTACGTGGTTAATATAAGTTGAACAAAACTATAAGACGAATTCACGATATATTCTCTTTTTAGGCTCAAATGAATAATAATTGTAAAAGTAGTACAAATGAGTGAGCATTGTGTCCACGAGTTGTGATGGCCTCTATATCTTGCAAGGGACACTTAACAATTGTACCGTCAGCTTAGACCTTGGTGCCTTGATTAGAATCCCAACTCAGGAGCATCAAGAAATCAAGACTGCACGAGGGCTCCGCATCGCGTGAGTGTAGAACATGTGTCTCCGGTCCCACCCGAGCGCGCGCAATCACAAGGCGCTTCTGAAACGAGATCACGCGTGGTAAATCCCGTCCCCCCAACAAACCCCCACAGTATGGGGTTGCTCTTACCTCTCGCCACGCGTGTGTAGCCCGCCCCCAACAAACCCCCACAGCGTGGGGTTGCACTTGCCTCTCGCCGAGATGGCAAATTACGACGCCCCGTGTTGTCGCCCGGCTATTGTTCTTACCTAGGCAATCTCCGCAGCCGCACGAACCTTGGTTTTCGTCGTCGTGTGCATGGAGGAGGGGATTTAAGATTGGGTTGGAAGGTGGGGGTGGGCTTTTCATCCCAAGCAAGCCTTGCAGCACACCCCTCCTCGCCCGGCCGAACAGCGGAACCCCCCATAGATTCAATTAGTGGCGAACTCGCGGAGCGACTTCACAGCGATAGTAGTAATAACAAGCAACAAGGAGGGTAAGGGGAGGTCGATGTGGGTGAAAATAAGGGTAGGTGAAGGGTAGGAGGTGTATTCTCGCAGTGTTTTGCGTACCCCTCGACAATCGCTGGGCCGCGGTCCGGGACAAAACCAGCTCCCCGCGCAGTAAATTGCATTATCTCCAGGGAAGCGGTCGCGAAATGTGGCTTTTCACCGCTGCAGTTTCTGGCCCCTGGAGTGTTTCGCCGACCGCAAGGCGAGTCGATACGTGGCTGTCGCGATTCTCGCGGGCTGCAGGAGTGTAAACCCAATCTCGTAGGGTAAATTTTATTACTTAGTTTTTACGCCCGTGCTGGCTTACACGGAAATGTTCAAGACGACGTGAACACTTTACAGTGGGTTTCGAACCACATTAGCCAAGTAGTGGAAGGACTCTTGAACAGTGTTCCTTATTGTTTTGCAAAATCACTCCACAGTACTGCTTTTATAATTTCTTAGCAGTTATCGATACTATTACACTGGAAAAATTCTTCCTAAAACGTTTTGGAAGTAGCTAACCTAAACGCAGTATGGGACATTTACCATAATTCCGCCTTGTAAGTATGCAAAATTTTACAGTTGTACAATACAAGTCTAGTAGCTTCTTATACAGTTGACTGTTTTATAAAAAATTTTAAGGAGTGCTACATTGGACATATGGGGACAAATTCTGCAATGCCTACTTTCTTACCGCTCCTATATGCACGTGTGGCAAATTTACAAACTATTTTTAGGGTGTAGCTTTCATAGTAACGATTGTTTAAACTAACATTCTCGTCTCAAATGACGACGACTCCATCAACAAGTAAAGAAATGCTATCTGCCTGCAAAATGACAAGAAGACTTGATGCATATAGCTAGAATCATGCCTGGTAATGGAAACCAACGCATCTGGCCGTACCCTAACGTTTCAAGGCGAACAGAAGCTGAGTTTATCTTAATTGTCCAGCCTTCTTCACACGCCAAGACAATTTTTCAAAGATGACTATATTCAACGAAAATATGCACTGAAAGAAAAGTATTGTTTTATGTATCATACTTCTGTCAAAATAGGAAAAAAAACAGCCCAGTTTGGTTGTAGATATTCTCGGGATTATTTCTACAACAATGTGTTCAGTACAATTAACAGTATGTTCTGTAAAATACAAATCCTCTTTGTTCCTTGTACAAAACCGATTGTTTCTGCTTCCTTTGAAATTATTGTGGAAAGAATCAGATAAGATATACATAAACAAAATAACAGTTGGTCTTTCCCGCCCTCAGGTAGGTAAGATAAGTGGGCGTTACGTCTCGTTGACAGAGGGAATGGACGACTTGAAAAAAGGCGGAGCTTCAGTCTGGTGTGGGATATAATTGCTACCTCCATGGATACCGCAACCGAACTTAACCTTCATACAAGCATTTGGCTTCACGTGTCCAGGACGAGACGTATATAAAGAAAATTGATAATTTGTTTGAAATTTACTATTTTTTTCAGGTAATCATTGATCTTATTCATTTGCGTATATTAACCACTATTTGAAACTATTATTTTTTAGTCTGTGAGTGCACAAAAGTTATGGTTTCTACAATCCCCAACCAACAAATCAGCATGTTTGAAAACAAGCTTTGTTTCCCACAGTATTCTACCCACGGTGTGACGTCAGAGAGCGTGTACTTCAAGTTGTCCATTACAGACGCTGACAAACAATTTGAAACAATGACAGGAGCCGGGAGAGGATTCGTCTGTGGCCTTTGTCAAGGAATGGAACGATCTCAGTATTCGCCTCGTGCGATTTCTAGAAACCATGGAAAACGGACATCAGGATGACCGGAGCTGGTTCTCGAAATCGGGTCTTCCCAAATGTGAGTCCAAAGTGTCACCTTTGCACCACCTCGCTAGGTTCCCGCCTTCAAGCAGGGTAAATACGCATGAGAGGAGTCTGGTTGACCTATCTGTCATATGCGAGAAAGTTAATGTCATTCAAATCAGCATGAATCATTGAAGTCCAGTTATTTTCATCCCTGTATAACACGGATTTCTGAACTCACTCAAAGTGAGTTCTACAATATTTTCACAGTACAGGAAATTTCTATAGACATGATAAATTCGCACCTTTTTTTGTAAGTACCGTAAAGTGAGGTTACTTTGCACTCCACCGAGTAACTTTGCACCACCCCGTTAATATATTTTTAATACAAATTATAAAATACTATTTACAGTAATGTCGTGCTGTGTGAGGTGAAATTTTAATCCCTTTACGAGAATGCTAACAGTTATTTTAAACGAAAAATTGAGGTGTAATATTACTCCATAATATGGCAAAGTAACCCCATGTTACGGTACTAGCTAGGCTTCAAACATATGTAAGCTCGTATCAATTTCCCAATTGACTCTTGACTTATTTCTTGAATCCTGGAAGTTCGTTGAGCTAATAATAAAGAAGCTAGTAAAAATAGATATCGTAATGTGGTATCATTGTTTCAGCGAGCAGCCAGACATTATCTGCTCTCTACTCGAGTCCATGTACAAATCAGTGAACAAGTGAATTAATCACGGGTCTAGTTATTGCTAATTTCTTCCCTGTCACCCTCCAGTCCGACCTCATTGTTTCTACTCTAATTACCTCGCTATCGATATTATGTCCCGCTACTCACCTACCTACGTGGATGCTGGTTTACCAAAAATGGGAATGGTATGTCAGAATAAAGACACGCTAATGAAAATGCTGGGCTGTAAGGAAAAAGTCTTCCACACGTTGGAAGTGCTCATCACTCTACTTACGTGTCCACTTAAATGTTTAAAGTTATTCTTTGATTCCTTTTTTTTCGGTTTTCACAGTATCATTATTAGCATGAAAATGCTTGAAACTATGTAGCAAAGTTGTAAATTTAAGTATTACTTTATATTTTATACATTTGTTAGTGAACTACACAACAGTTATTTGTTGCCTAAATAAAAATTTCCTTACCTAAGATAGAAAAAAAATATTGAGTACAAATCGTATAATGATGCATAACTTTAAAATTTTAATAACAAATATCAGTCTCAATGGTTATTGCAGGTAAGGAACACTATTTTGATTGCTTTAAAGTTTTCAACGGAAAGAATTAAACCTCAGTTCAGCACTTTGCGCTTATAGGCGACGCAGCACGTAATAAGTGAGCAAGATTCTTCCTTAGTAAACGCCGCGAGCTTCCACACACCATTCACATTCCGATAAGACAAAAATTTTAATAGATGATATAATTACATTATTAGAGCAAAGTATTGTCATACTTGCCTAACTGTATAATTTTTCCCACATTTTCGTATTGCCAGTTATGCCTTAGGAAATCTGTTATTCGCTGAATTCGTTCACAAGCAAGAACGAATGTTTTTAAAGTGTAGTACCCAATTATATTTACAATTGTTTTCTTTTACATAAAATTTACATTAACACGTTTGGACTAGTTACCTTCCTGAGGAAATGACGATTTGTACGTGTACGAGAAGAGCATTGACTATACTTAGAGAACATCTATGATAACCTGGTATTTTCAATGTCATTCGAAAAGCGGGAAACCGCGTAATTTACTAATCATCCAAAGTTCACACATTTAAGTTCTGACACATTCGCATAGCCTATGTAAGATGTTTGCTCTGAAATCAGTTGCATTAAACCGAACTGCTAGGAGATAACGCAAAAACAAGCATTTATTGTAAGTGAACATTTGTGCGGAAATTGAACCCTGGAAAGTTACAGGGGCTACATTAGTTACAGATCTGAATTACGCGCGCTCAGAAGCGCCAATCTAGTTTATTGCGGGTTGCAGGTATCTAGGTGCATGATCAGGTTAATAGCGCGTCTAAATCAGTTTTCAACGTCATATTTATATTTTTATATTTGTACCAGATATGTATTTTTTTTTTTTTTTGTTTTAGACCTAAACTGTTACTAAATTTTTCTCTAATGATATTCTTTCTGTCTTTCATAGGTTTTACGAAACGATTCGTAAACACCAAAATTATAATTTTACGTTTTCATGTACGCCAGTAAAACCAAATGACCAAATAAACTGAAAACATTTACAGTGAATAACGATGTTTTAGGCTAGGTCGCCTTCTATATAAAAACAAAAGATAATAATTTTCTTGTGTTTTTAAAAAATTTTTAAATTTTTTTATATTTTAATTTCAAATTTCAGCTTGTGTTCGAAGTGCTTTCCTCCAATCTCACCGCTTGTGTTAATGCACCGAAGCATGCCTCGCACTGGTGTTGAAACATGGGGCTTGTGTAAGGTGAGATTACAGTCATCTGTCGCATCCGTCAATCGTCCGCTCGTCGATCGCCCGTCTACAAAGCTAGCCATTTACAACAATCCGTTATCTGTCTGTATTTATTCCATTAATATGCAATACTAACAATGTGCAAACAGAAAAATTCTGTTGAACGTAAAAGTTCCCCTCAACAGTTTACTTATTTTTGCGTATTTGTTTATTAGTCTATGGTGGCTAATAAGCGCAATCTCTGTTTTTCACAAAAAAAAATTTGCGAACATAATATTTCCAATAAAATTATGTACGTTTCAATTTCAGTAATCAATATGTAGAAAATTATCTCTAATAGTATTTTATTGTTTTCCTTATACCATGATTATCGTCAACGTAGTTTAAATTCATGAACTTGCAGTACTACGCAAGAAAAAAATATAAAATAAAACAAACCTCATGGCCTTCTTATTAAAATGGAACCGTTGAAACAATCGCTGTCATCTTTAGGTTTGGGCGCATATAAACTAACTATGGGGGCAATTGCCACATGCTTTCCGACTCGGCTACAATCACCCACCTCTCAGCCGCTAAACTGGTACCTGGCGACGAGTAAAATTGTATCTACACGCTAATGTTTGTCCCTGTAAATGCTTGTTTTGCATTATCTCCCCCTCACCCCTCCCAAATAGATACACTTCTACTAATATACAACCTGTATAACTGTGCTGGTTCGAAAGCATTATATTTCAATTCAAATTATTTGATACGAAGTTAACTATCATGAAGGTACAATACCGGAGATTTTTGTACCGTGAAATATGAATATCCAACAAGTTATCCATTTAATTTTACATTAGGAAAAATATTAATGAATTTCGTTCAAGGATAGAAATAGTTTTCCATCGCAACATTGTCAAGTCTGCTTATTCAGTATTTGTTTTTAACTTCCTTGAATTTATTTATTTGGTAAGGATAACATTGTTCGCTTAATTTGAATACTTTTTTTATCTGGATTTAAATATTGGGACAATTTATTAACCTGAACATTTGTACAGTTTTCGAACTGCTACATGCATCCTCGTACCAACCAGAATCGTTACGTCAGTTTAAGAAAAGTGTAAATAATTTTTTTATTTTTTTATTTTTATTTTTATTTTTTTTTTTTTTTAAGTTTTTATGGACGTGTGAATACGTGTAAGAAAATGTGAGTATGATGAAAATATGGTCAAAACCATACGCATTACAGAATGATGTCAGAACTCTGGTCACATAACGAAATATATTAACAGGCAATGACGTCAAGTGATCGGCAGTAAATATGAGCCTTTCTACTGCGTAAACTCTTGTCAACTTGACTTATAAAGAAAACATGGCTAAATCAAACAATTACACAGCATATGTAAAATTTGTCTGGTAGCATGAGCATATATTCTAAGTACAGCCAATTTAAAGTTAAACTGTGATATATATATATATATATATATATATATATATATATATATATATATATATATTTATATATATATATGCACACACAAAGTTTACTGAAAATTCTTGCATATCTTAGGAAGTATATGTAGATTAACGACTTAACAAATTTCATTACGTTGTTAAATATTTCATAGAAATGTTATTTTCAATAGTGATGATTAATGAAAAACAATTTCTAACATTTACCTATCAGTAGAAAAGTGGTTTCCAAATCATAATATTTTACATTTTACTGCATTGTATGTGTGATTCTTGGGATGTCATTAAAGATGTCAACCGAGTTGGTATAGCCTAAAACGACAACATGTTAAAAGTTTTTTGTTAGCAACGATTATAAATTCGCATACGACAGAAATGCATGTAATGTTTTCGAAAAAAAAACTATATAAAGAGTAATAATATTTTCTATCTCTTGACGTTCGTTTCCAGAGCATATGCCTATATTCTTTGATGTTGTTTACGTATTTAATGTTACCAATAATACATCAATTTTAAACCTTCCTGAAATGTAGCACTTCATTTATATTTAAAATTGAGCAAAAATTTAATTAATAAAGCTTTTTTATCTGCCTGTAAAAGTGTTCAACTCTTAATTTAAAAATGATAATTCGATTTCAGCAATTTAATAAATTATGTGACACCAGTGTCCTACCAAGATTAATAATGAATTAATATGAATACATAGCCAGTTTTAATGAAACATCATTCCATTCACTATACCGCATGCTTACCAAAGTAAATATTCAATGAATTATTAAATGGCATCCAAAAATTTTCCAATAAAGTCGGTTAAAGATTCATTTTCAGGAGTATGTTTTACCGATACCAAACTAAAGGTATTATATCAATGTTATATTTCTCTGAAAGCCACGAGATAATTAAATGTGCATTAACTTCTAAGAGGCTTATAAAAGTAATGGAGAAAATATAGATAGTAGGATTGAAACTTCACAGCACACTGCAATAAAGCTTAGTGAGCGAACGAAATATTTTATGAATGTTTAATTGTACATATTGTGGCAAGCAAGTTTATACAGGCCCTGCCCGTGATTTACTTTCATGTATTCAAACAGACATTCTTTTATGAACGTACATGAATATTTTCGAGAATCTGTAACGTCATCTATTGTAATTTAATTGTATGTTAAAATATATCTTTCAAATTATACTATGTCATTTTTGGTACATTTAAAGAAACGGAGTTCAACATTGTTTGTGTGTAAACGTGTTACGAAGCAACACGTAAATACAAATGTCAACCGTTATACACAACTTACGTGCATTCACAATCGTAAACATTCGTTCGAAAATGGCAAACTTAAGTATAATCACTGTAAATAATTTATTGTCAATGTGTAGATGCATTGTTATGGTAATGAAAATGTTTTTACATATCCAGTAATTTAATCACTCTGCCCCAGTGTTTACATATTATTAGGAAACACTTCTACTTTGTAGATTTCAGCAGCAACATTTTCTTTTTAAACGTTTTTTATAACCGCAACATTTGCTGAACACGGCAAACCCACTTTAGAGAAACAACTAATTACCTAATCTAAGTGGTGGGTAAACAAGGTAAACGTTAGTTCCTTCTGTATACTAATAATACAAAATCTACCAAAACCAAAATGAACTGTTTTACTTATACATTATGTCGAGAAACTTAATCACGAGCTATTACAGAACGACTGCACCCAGAATATTTAAAAGCGGATCAGAATTTTATTGGTATCACTCAACATCATGTACATTATATTTATATTAATTTTTAATTTTTCACCATAACAGTGGGTAACAGTCTATAGATAATCACCGTATTAATAGCTGCAATAATTGCACGATGTATAAGTACATGATGTCTGTTTCTGTACGCGAGTAAGCACATCATACTATACTGTACATGTAACCAACAACTATATCAAAGTATTAGTTCAAATATATCTATATTTAATGTGATAAAATAATATCGAATATATATTCCAATTCATTTAATACTTTTCTCACTTGGATAATATATTACATATTATTAAAAATACTAATGTTCTTTGTCTTTCGGTGTTTCGTACATGTCGAAAAGTATTTTCCTACAAAACAGCAGCAAATATCAAAATAACTTCCTTTCTAATCTGATAAATAACTATGCAATAAACGACAACATTTTTATAATTAAATCCCAAACACAGATTATAAATACAGGTGTATCCAAGACAGAGAATGTTAATTTCGCATGCTGATAGTTAATGAATAGCAAGTCGAAATATAACTTAATATTTTCGTAATCTGAATAATCGTGGTATTATTATATCCTTAAAATCTACTACAAAATACAGTGTCTTTAAATAAAATAAACGCTACTTTGCTTTTGACAGTTTTGACACAATTCAGGGTTTTGTTACTTCATACAAGATGAGATTTATCTTTAATTCTAAGAGATTATATTTTATTCTAGATATTAGATTTTAAGGGTCGAAATTATAAATCTCTTTCGAATGACAACCAACTGCTTTCCCCATAGAGAAATCATTGTTAAGCAGTTGATTGTCATTCGAAAGAGGTCAATAGATACGGCCCTTTTTATGTAACTATCATTCACTTTACAAGCAAACTGATAACACATTTTCGATCTACTGTACAACAAGCTATCACCACGCGAAATTAACACGCTCTGTCCTGAATAGTAATGTTTGTTTGTATCTATGTGTGTATAATAAAAACATTAATACTGATGCAAGCTGCGACTTTCTTGCTGAGCGGTGTAAGAGGATACAGTGGCGGTATAGCTATGAGTGCACTGTACGTCTCGTGTTACCGTTTGCGGCGCCACAGCAGCCACATCACGCCACGGCTGACTTGCGAGCAGCGTAAGCTACTGTTATAGCAGCGGTAAGATCAAAGGGGTTCAATATGAAATTTCGTGGCTCATGTTACTTTTTTTGCGATGCGCGGCGGCGGCCACCTGCATGCCTATCTTGGGTTTTGTAAAAGACTCGAATGACAGCAGATGTCATGGTCTAGAGTATTCCTGTGTGTACTCTCTTCTGCGGGATCGTGCTTGACTCTGATGCGACATCCTTCCAGGAGCTTAGAGATAAATATTTGCCGCGAGAATTCTAGACTTTAGATAAAGGCTAGGTTTCAGTCACCGTATTGAATTTTAATATTTTTCGCTTTTTTGTAATTCTGAGAAGGAAACTGTTAAATATGCGATAATTCCTCAAATTCTATTTACATTTCGCTACAGTACAGACCATGCGATTCAGCTGTTAACATATAATTACGCCGCAATGTGTGTGGCAAATTTTTTTGTTTTCATAATTTGCCCGACAAATTGCGACCTAACTACACAGTAAAAAAAATTTTGTACTTTTACAAAAAAGTTTTTTGGAAACCTGTTTCCAAAAAACTTTTTTGTAACACTACGAAAATATTTTGTAAAATTTACAAAAATCTTGTAAATTTACAAATTTCTTTGTACATTTACAAACATTTCTGTAAATCTACAAACAAATTTTGTATATTTACAGCTAATATCTGGTTCATTTTACAATAATTGCTTGTAGTGTTTCGAAAAACTTTTTTGGAAACCAGTTTCCAAAAAAAATTTTTGTGACAGTACGAAATGTTTTGTAAAATTTAAAAGGTCTCCAAGGTTTATTTTGTTTCAATTCGAAAAATCTGCTCATTAGCATTATTGTACTAGTTCCCAAAGTTGTTTACGATATTTGTAACCACTTTAAAAAGATTTCTGACATCTTATTTTTATTATCTGACTGATAATGTTCTGATATTACGGTACAAGAATTTCCTTGTAAATGTACAAATTTTTTTTACTGTGTATACATTACTAGATCTATTGCCACGTTTGTATTGTAGCTCCAGGTAAATATAATTTGAGGTATAACAGCTGATTTAACAGTTTTTTTCTCAGAATTAAAAAATAATAATAAAATTCGATATGGCGACTGATACCGAGCCTTAAGGATATAAAGCTGCGGCAGAGACATGAGAGTTTTGGGCGGAAGATGTCATGTGTGAGTCTTGGCGATAGTGACTGGTCGCGATAAACTTCAGGAGTGTTGAGTGAGAATGTTTGTGGCAAAGATTAGTGCGATGATGGAGTGTCAGCCTCAAGAAGACCATCGGCGTGTTCCTAGCTAGGACATTGTGTCCACTATTTGTGAATGATTAGTGAGTGAAGAGATTTTGGTCAACGCTTAACATCGAGGTCTTTAGCGCTGGTGAGGCGGGGGAAACGGGAGACCCCAGAGAAAACCCGCCAACCAGCGGCATCGTCTGGCACGATTCCCAAATAAGAAAATCAGTGTTCCGACGCCGGCGGGAATCGAGCCCGGATCACCTTGGTGGGAGGCGAGAGTTCTGACCCCTTGGCCACCACGGACCCATGTGAATGGTGAGAGAGATTCCATGTACATAGAACTTGTATAGATGAATGCGATTTTATTATTTATAATTTAAAACCTTTATGTAAAAAGCAGTCATTTGTCTTGCTTGATGTTTCATTTAATAGAAATAAATCATTAGTGACATACAGAGACTATTTCGGTGTAGATAATTGTAAATATATTAGGTTAGATTTATTTATTTTATTTTATTTTATCAAAGACCTCCATCCCTCAGCGTACCTATCCTGAACTTGCAATAATACGTTATTAAGTGCGAAATTGATGCAGAGAATAATGTTTGGTAATTTAACAATATTAGTGTTGGATGTACACACAGCTGTGCAGAAAGAAATTGACAGTGTGCTTACAAAAGAGCTACAATTTGCTACGAACCACCATCGCAGTATTACTGCCGACCTCCAATGGCTCCTGTGTCGACATCAGCGAGTACGGTGAAAGCTCCCGCTCTGATGTTGGCGCACACGAAACTCGCCCGAGTCTGAGGCCGGAACTATTTGCTTTTGCGCTCGCACAGACCGCATCAAAGAGCCTGCCAACGCCGAGTGTGTGGCCCGGGTTTGAGTAACCATTAACAAAAGTGGCAAAGGCAAAATAAACGAGTGACGAGTTACCATACGCCGTTACGTAATTCAGTAAGGGGGGTTGAAACGTGTGTAGTTTCACACACGGAGAATTCCCGTCTCCAGTTTCCCTTTTACGAACTTACACGTTAGTAATTCCAAATTCAAATAACTTGAAAAATCGAAATATATTCTCAAAACTGTGAATAATATAGGGCAGGCAAACTTGAGTATACAGAGTCTAAAGCAAAGAAAGAAAGTAATCTCATCACTGATTGTGGAAACGTGAACAATTATGTTTAAATCTGTAATGATGGCACGTCTGATAAAAGTTACATGTTTTGTCTTCAATTGCATAATTGCATATGTAAAAAAAATTATTGTCGGAATTGAGTATGCTAACACCAGTAACATACATGACAACAGAGGCAGAGCAGAGATGCATTATGTTTCTAAGCATTGTTTGATATAGGAAAACAGTGATGAAATCTCTCTGGTTTTCGTAATCGGTTACTACTTTCGGCGTCGTGTTAAGACAAACGGGAAAAAACACCTGTATTTGATATAGGTCCTGCTACAGAATATGGTGCGTGTATATATATATAACCTAATACGATGCCCTATGAGCAGTGAGCACACGGATAAAAATTACAGTGTCGGATTAATTCCATGTTGCCAGATGTACCGAAATTATTCAACTGATTCTGCCATTCTTATTCTAGAAAAAAAATATACTCTGACAATTGATGTGATAAGTCCCAGAAAATAGATTTTCTTTGTGTACTAAAAATTTGTGGGTGTATTTTTATTGTAAACCTACATTGGCAACACTGTTTACAAGCACTATCCCAGGAACTAGGTTCAAGTATTCGCTTTCGTAACCAAATGCTGTGGTAAGGATAAGATAATGTGACTGACGGTAGTGGTTATGCTTCTGTAAATCTACCGGTTGAAGAAAACGTGCTATCAAGTAGAGACGAACGTTGTTCTCGATATTAAGGCGATGAAAGAGCACGGTGAAACCTCGTTGACTGACATTCTTTGAAGTACAGGGATAACAACTCATGCAGAAAGTGATGCACTGTAAAAAATGTTTTGTACTTTTACAAATAAAATCCTTGGAAACCCAGTTGCCAAAGAAAGTCCTTGTAAAACTACAAAATCTGTCATAGTAATGAAATACAAGGTATATGTTTGTAAAATTACAAGGACTAGCCTTGTAGCTGTACTTTCAATAAAGAAAAAAGTAAATTTAACTGTTTATTGTACTTCATAAATAACACTGAACTAATTTATCAAAAAACTTTTGAATGAAGGACGTATGCTTAAAATTATTAAAAAGAAAAAAAAAGAGCCAGGGCAGTGCTAAATTTCGAACCACTCTCTCCGTGCTTTGAAACTACGCATTTTGCCACTTTTGCTTATTCCTTGTTTTTTTTAGCTTGGTGCAGTGATGATGCGGAAGCTTCCGCATCATCACTGCACCAAACATTCCCCCCCTTTAAGTTAATCAATGCATTTCCCCAGTAGCTTTGTATCGTGTAGTTGTCAGGTGGTATTGGTAAGGTGTCTTTTGGCACACAGTAAAACAAAAACACCCAGTCCTGAACCCGAGGATGTGGTGTTAAATGTCACCTCCCCGGCCGGGAATCGAACCTGGAACCCTTGCCTCAGCAGCCAGGAGCGCTAACTACTTTTTTTTTTTTTTTTTTAACATCGCCAACGAGCCAAACATCCCCCCCTTTACAGCTTTAGTATGTGACAATTCCCCAGTTGTGACAGTATATGGTGACTCTGACAATTGAAAAGACGCTAACGGACAAACGCAAATTTTACACCCAGCCAAACCCGGGAATCGAACCCAGAACCCCTCGTATCCAAGTCGGTCGCTCAACCAACTCAGCTACGGGGGGTCGGCCCCTACTGAGCCAAGCGGTCGGACCGCCAACTAAGCCACGGGGGGTTGGCCACCATTAGACCACTGTGATTTCTATATCGCTCAGTCTTTATTTATTTGTATACATTCAATGTACAGTTCAGTAATAATTATTTATTTTGAAGCACGCTATTAATATAAACATTCACTTTATTCCAGAAAAATACTTATCAGAGATTGAGATCTTTGCAAAAGTAATTTTCGGCGAATTTATGATTTTTGTAGGCTACACATTTTTTCCATTTTTTTTATGCAAACAAAATCCTTTTAACATTATAAACTAATGATTTTACAAGGAAATTTTTTTTACGTTTAGAACAGTTTGTGCAACTACGAAGAAGTGCTTTGTCATATTTTGCAAAATAATTGACAGTGCAGGAACTGTTGGTGTAGGTACAAAAAATTATTTTGTAGTATTACAATGTTTACCTTTGTAACTTCATAAACTAATAATTTTACAAAGAAAGTGTTTGTACTTTCAAAAGGATTTGTAAAAGTAGAAAGAAAATCCTTGTAAAATTTACAATTTTTTTTTTAGAGTGTGGTGCGTACTATCGTCGAGAACGAAAAGGAAAGAAAGTATCATTACGTAGAAATTTGCATGTCCATCTTATTGTTTCTTCTGTTAGGATGAAGCGTGAATCTCTTGTTTGCATGCTTGAGTATTATCGATAACGCTTACGATTTTCAGTTATTGCAAAAACATATATTGTAACACTGCATCCCACAAATATTCACATGACAAAAAACAAGCAAAACTAGTCATGATAATCTGTAGTCATATGTTTATTAAAAGTACATAGTTGATTCCGCAAGCATAAACGTATGATTCAGCACAAATAATCAAGATTAAAATACAGAGCAAAAGACCAAAATAATTAACACTACTAACCGAAAAAATGTTAATATGTTAACTATTTCTTCACTCATGAAAGAGTGTCAGCGTGTAAAGAGGACCCGTGCTAAGGTGGTATTGTCCTCATTCAGTTACACATCATTGAGCCTCTCAGAAAGATAGATATGAGTACATAAAGTAAATCTAATGGCTCAAAATACTTGTCAATTCTGATGTCGCTCAAGTTTATTCATCCTGCAATCGTTTCGCGTACGATAGCTCACTTGCCTATCATTACGATCATCTTAGTTTAACCCCAATAGTGAACTTTTTTACCACAGAAAATTATCTTTTGCAGAAATCATCGTTCTATTTGGATGTCGCTGAGAAAATGTGTCTGATACTATCAACAAGAATCCCTAGCGTAGATATATACACAGTTACATAGGGTTACTTTTTACTTTTGTTATAATTTAAGGAGTCTGTGATAAGTGGAGATGAAGAAACATACAATCAGCGCGAGCCTCCATTACAGAATCACCGCAAAGCTTACATGGATTGATTTAAAATATAAACCTGCAGGAAATATAGTAGTACGGCTGTATCTGGATTCAAATCTGATCCTCCAAAATTAAATATTTTCAACGCCTTGCTTAGTCAAATACTGGGCCACATTTTTCCTTTGTATCAAAATTTTAACCAACTTTATAGAGCTGTTCTGTCAAGCATATGTATCCAGATTTCTATCAAAGCAAGCTGCATAAACCGTTGCACATTAACGCACGCACTGATTGAAACGGAACAGTTCAAACTTGTTAACGACATACTACTGCACATTGCCGTTACTGATTATTTAGGCAAGATTTGATCCCCATTTGCTGCCAAATACTACTTATGCCATGTCATGTTACCGCCTTGGTGTTTAATTTTTAATGCATTTTAAAAAATATTACTTATTATACATATACACTTATTACCAAATAAAAAAGAATGGTAAATATTCAATTAATTGAACAAATGTTGTATCTGAACTATATCTTTAATTTCAAAATGTCTCCTTAGTTATATTCATTTTAAATAATATAATCACAGGTAGTTCTGACGTAACGAAATGTCATTGACAGTCTACAGAGAAAACTAAGAGATTATAACGACAATTGTTATTATAATTGTGCACGTTTGCTTCCATTTTCGTAAATTGAACAGTTTCTAGCGTCTCAGTTTCATCTGAACTATTGAATAGCTATTTACAGGCTCTTTCGTCTTGGTTTTTTATATATATTTATTTATTTTCAGTTCTTTCAAAACTTATATGCACCAAGGCTTATTTTGTTCGTAATGGGTCTTTTAATAATATTCCCATTATTCTTTAGGGATGTTTTTCATACCTATGAGTCCCTTTCACCTGAACTCTATATCACGCCAGGGAACCTAATCTAGGATCCTGGGGCACATCCAACCTAAACAGAAGAAACCCGAACTTCTTTTACGTGCGTGGCACGAAAATTCAACAGACCCCCACCTGAGCCATAAGATTCACAGCCCCCTCCCCCCATGGCCCACGTTTCCACCACCACCACTCCGCCTGGAGTAATGTAATATCCGCACATACCTCCCGAGAGCGACAGGAAACCGAGATGAGTAGGCTGGCGTGTAAGATGGGAGAAGGGGTGGTTTATACAGGGGGGAGGATGGGTGGTACAGAAAGCGACATCGCGGCGAGAGTGCACGAGTTCTGGAAGGAGGTGAGAAATGTTTACGAGTTGTGGGGATGCGTCTTTCGCGGCAGACCTGAGTAATACACGCACAAAAGGGGTGAGGAGTGTGTGAGACGGGAACTCCAACGTTCCTGCTTCGAGATAGTTCGAAAGGTACCTCTCCCCTAAAACCCCATTTTTGACCATACTACCATGGAATCCCGGTCACCCTGGAAATACTAATCCAAACCTCATCCACCGCGAACCATGGGCCCTTTATCCTCCCACGACATGCGGCGAACCAGCAGAAACGGCCCTCAAAAACACTGCTGTTCCGGCGGTAGATCCCTCGTTAAACATTTCTAGGAGTTCGCTAATAAATCGCTCTTGGCGAGGCCAGAGTCCAAGTTACCAATAGCACGTGGTAAATAAATAAGCGCTGAATTCTTCAATTGAGATGTACACGTTTTTAAAAACTACAAAACAGCAATAACTGAAAATTATATTTGCCAACTTTACGAGCAAACATTTACCCGAAATTATGTCTTTGTTAAGCGTGATCTCTGGCGCCGCAATTAAATTACGATATTTCGGCGTCAGAGATTGTTCTTAAGATGCACGTTAATAGAAGAAAACTCAGGAAGTTGGCAAAAACTATTGTCCACGATTGCTGTTTTCTGAATTTTTTTTTTTTCAATTGGCTTCGAGAAACCTACAATTCTGAACTGATGCTTTCAGCGCTGAATTATATACCATCCACTTTTAACCTGGCGCAGGATAAACCGAGTTTCTCTTACGTAAGTTTCCCATGAATAAATCAGCAAACCTAACCGATCGTTTATTTGAATACACCGGTTACTGATCTGCCAATACAAACTCCAGTAATAAACTGTGGTTTTTTTTGTGTTAAATAGACTCACTCTGTAAAACTCTGTAATAATCATAATGGAATGAATGAGACTCGAAGTAATCAATATATACACCAACATAAATTGAAATTCATTTAATTCATTGCCACAGAAAATTATCTCGGGGTTCAAACAAGATGGCGTGGATCCGTTCCAGGTATTCCTAGAAGATATTAGAATCGTACATTAAAGGAACTGAGTTTAAGAGTTAAGTTACACTGATATTTTTACACATTATAAGATGTTAGCCTCAAGTCAGACATGTTCAATACGTATGGAAATTTGACGTCGAAAGTTTATTTCAGAACCGAATGTGACGAATGATAATGCGTACAGTTTATGTACAGGATGATTTTTAACTAAACCGACACCTTTCGTGAGGTGATTCATTACGACGAAATATGTCGAAAACATACTACTTATAGCCTAAAGTGGTTATTACGGGCGGTAAACACACTCAAAGTAAGAGGTATCATAAAGCTTTTGTGAACATACATATTAAACCACGTGATATCAAAGTCTACTTTTTCGTATACGTGAACGAAGCTGCTAAAAGTGTTATTTTGCGTTTTGTAAAATCAGTAAAATTCGATTAAAGGTCGTTGTAATTGCTCGAAAAGTGATAACAGTGTATTTAAATCAAAATTTGTTCATAAATTAAGACTGTAACAAAAAGTTTGCCTTTATCTGACACTCTTAGGGCAATGTTTATTATATAATTTCATTTTATAGTTTTTTCAAAAGTTGATTAATAACGCCTGCCGCTATGCAACCTGTGTAGCGTAGACAATGCGGGTTGTCTACCACACGGGCGCACTGCTATACACTCGTGTTTTGTGGGTATTTAGACCCTGTATTTCGTGTCAATTTTCACAGATTCAGTGAGTGACAACCGAAAAATAATACCAATATAAACAATTACATATTAATAATAAAAATACAAACATAATCGTATAAATTTCAGATATTTAATTGCGATACTGGTTTGAAAACCGCCGTTGGTGCGATATTATCATTCACAGAATGTGTCACATAGTTTTTTTAAAGATGTGTCCTAGTATTTCGGTGTACAACTGGCAATGTGACAGAAAGGATTGTTTGGTTCTAACCAACATTATTTATTTAGTTAAATATTGTTTTGTGTAGCACAGTTGTGTTCATAAAGTCGTCATATGATGGCACCTACTGACCTAAGTCTAGTCAGCAAACCATTCGTTTACCTAACTCAGCGCCCTGTAGTGTCGTACTAGAAAATGGGATCGAACCACCGACTCTTGTTTCGCCACATGAGCTATGTGCTACAACGATCGACGCCAAGACCACTCGAAATAATCTGCAAGCGCCCATGATTTGCGCCACAAATTTCCTGCAATCGTTCCTCAGAGATTTTGTTCACAAGACAATTTGAATGGCTCTACAAGGTATTAACAATAATGTAAGAACTAAACATGCCAAAGGAATGCTAAAGGTTTATTTGTTGTAACAATCTAAACCAGACCGTGCAATATCAGCACACATTGGTAAACTAGTTGCGTGTTTACAAGTTATGTAACATTTTCAATACAACAGCTGGTGTGCATGCGTGGCACATGTGCGCCGACGCAAGAGAAGCAATGACGAAGAGTATTTACTAAGTTGGAGCAGTGTCTTGTACCACGAAGGGTGGTGCAACATCGTTTGTTATGGACGGTTAACTTTGGCGGAACGCATCGAAATGACGTAAGCGTACGGAGCAGATCATGGAAACAGCCGTTCCACACAAACTGACGTGTTCCTAGACGATAACATTTTAACCTTTACCGCATTTTCCTGGAGGCAACGCTACTGGAACTACTGGAGGATTTTTCACTGGCCGTAAGAAATGATATATGGCTACGACATGGTGGTGTGCCAGCACATTTTGGTGTAGGTACGCGCGATTATTTGAACATAAGGCTCGCAGACCTTTGGAAAGGACGCTCAGGGCCACTGAGGTGGCCGTCACGTTCGCCAGATCTGTCACTGCTCGACATCTTCTTGTGGGGCTTCTTGCGTTCCCTTGTTTATGAGACTCGAATGAACAGTTTAGAAGAACTTGTTGGCCGGATTTCCGTCGCCTCAGACTACTTCGCAGAAGATAGACGTGGGATATTTTTCCGCGTTCGGCGATCAATGACCCGTAGATGTACTCTGTGCATCGAAGTCAATGGTGGACACACTGAACATTTTCTTTAAGAATATTACAAGGGCAAGTTATGCCACGGCTCTGTCTCCAGTCGTGTCAATATGTAGGCATACGTAATATCGATGCCTTCATAAAAAAAAACATCGTAACTCCATTTTTTTTTTTAGATTTTCGTTTTATTTTTACATTCTGCCCCGAAAAAAAATCCTTATCAACTGCGAAAAGCACGCATCTCCAATTATGTTTTTCAAAATTTTAAAAGTAAAAATCCGAACTCTCGCAAATCCATTGTTAGATTGTAACAAGCGAAAAACTCTCTCTCCTGTAAAAAAGAACTGATTTTGGAAATACGAGGTTTTCACATTTATCTCCAGATATGTTTTTTTTAATATTAAAGCAAAAAATAGAGCTCACGAGGCTTTGTTGCTGAATTGTAACCAGCAAAATACTCCCTCTCCTGTTAAAAAATAAATTTTGGAGTAACGAGGTTTTCACATGAGGGTATCGATATGTTTATCTTATTGTTAATTTACGTGGCTATACAGTAGTTGCCAATAAATGTGTAGAAGAGTTTTGTGAGAACTAATAAATTTGCATGGAGCTCTTGCTACCAACGTAATGATTATATTGACGCATGATGTGGTGTACCGTGTTTGACTTTTTGCAGACACACGTTGTGCAGAAATTTCTGTAACTTTATGAGAATGTATCACAATACCTAGGTATATGACCAAGACTGTTACTACATTGAAGATTTCTTAGGATGTTTGTTTGCTTCATTATTAAATATTTATTTTATAAGATTGGTAGTGTAACGTGTCTCGTGAACGACATTTAACCGCACCGAATTGAGTAAACGAGTGGTTCAGAGCATAAACATAGGTGAGTAATGGCCATTATCTGACTACTTTATGAGCATAATTGTACTTCGGAAATCGTATCTGATTAATTAAATAAATAAATTTCATTTGAAACATGGCAAACAAGAGGTAGAATATGACAGGCTTTTTTAGGGCATAGTCAGTTGTACGCAGACATCCCAATTTGCCTTTTTAATAACTATGTAATTCAATCTGTGAACATTAATCCCGCGCCAACAACGGTTTTGGGACTAGTAGCCATTAAATATCCGTAATTTATATAAATATGTTAGTATTTTTATTATTAATATGTCATTGTTAATATTGGCATTATTAATCAGTTGTCACTTGGTAAGTCTGTGAAAATTTACACGACATACGGGGTCTAAATACCCACAAAACGAATGTGTATAGCACTGCGCTAGTGTGGTAGACAACACGCATTGCCTACGTTACACAGGTTGCATAGCGGCAGGCGTTATTAATCAACTTCTGAAAAGAATACAAAATTATTTTCAACGAGAACTAGTTAGTGCCCTAAGAGTGTCAGACAAAGGTTACTTTTTTTTGTTACAGTTAAACATTAGTGTTTTAATTTATCAAAAAAAACGATCAATTAAAGTGTACGGTTACCGCTTTTTCGAGAAATTGCGATGACCCTTAAACGAATTTTACTAACATTGGAGGGATGATTTTACAAAACGCAGCTTCGTTCACGTAAACTCTGTACGAAAAAGAGGTTTGATATCACGTGGTTTGTTATTTATGTTCACAAAAGCAATATCCAACCTGTTATTTTAAGGGCGCGTAACGCCCTTAATAATCACTATAGGTTACATAGGTAGTATATATATGACTCGCATCCGGGAGGAGCCGGGTTCGAACCCCATCTTCGGTTTTCGATAGTTTCCCGTAATCGTTCCAGGGGAATTCTGGGATGGTTCTTTATATATATATATATATATATATATATATATATATATATATATATTCGATCCCCGAGGAAACCCACAAACCAACGGCGTCGTCCGGCACGTTTCCTTTACGCGAAAACCCGGATCGCCATGGTGAGAGGGGAATGATCTGACCGTTTTGACACCGCGGTCACAAGAAATCTAAGAAAGAACGTCAATGTTATTACGTTGTCTTAAATTTGAAGTCATTCTCTGACATTTTATTTAAAATTCGAAGCGGCAGTTCCAAACCCAATTTTTTTTTTTTTTTTTTGTTACTGATCTGCTCTAAACGTTATTTGCATTTACCAGACAGATAATAAAAAATGTAGAAATTTAAAGCGTTTATAAAAATTTTAACCACTCTCTTCGAACGTCATGTAAAATTATCATTGAGAATGTGAATCCCTCGAAGTCACAGCACGGATGCCATAATTGGAATGGAAAACTACCGGTTCACCGAACGACAAAATTAGTTGGCTCGGGAACACGTGAGCGTAGAACAATGCCCGAGGTTTTGTTAAACAGAACTCGCCGAGAACAATTAAAATAAACCATGACAGTGGCAGCAATTAACGAATTTTAATTTTTACTACATGCTATTTAATTTGTTGTAGTAACGAAATTTTCCTCAATTATCACAGGTATCAAATACGACGAAGCTAACAAAAGTACTTGTCTCTCTTTGCGTTACGTAGTAAAAATTTTTGCAAACGTATCACAGGTATATTACTGGACTGCTGGTGATTATAAAGATGACATTGCACAGTTAACCAAATTATTTAATATTTTGCAACATTACTAACGTGTTGTGTGTTAATAGGCAGATAGAATTTCATAAATGTTTATACTAAAATGGAAAATATATGAAATACGACAGTTAAATTAACTACATGATTTTTAAAAAATTCTAAATAAATTCCATATTTCAGCAAAATTTTAAAAAATATTCATTGTCAGTAACTCCGACTATTCTCATACTAACTTACCAAACTGTAAGCTATACTAATAGATTCATTTGGTTGTGTTTCTGCAACTAACCATTGATATTACCTGTAAATTCAAAACGAAATGTCATGTACCTAGTTTCTGCAGTGTCGTTTTTAAATTATTTTTACGGTTGCTTTTTATGTTTGTTAAGAACAGAAATATTTTTAGATACATTTTGTAGGTACATCTGTGACTAAAAAATTATTAATTAATTTAAAAGAAATCAGTTTACGAGTAGTAATTAAAAATTTATAAGTATGATGTATGGCTTGATAAAAATATTAGCAACTTTCAGAATAACTTACATGTTGTGAAATATATTTTGTTCAAAATACAGTAAAAAAACTTTATTACTGTCTCTATTAGTTTCACGATTACGTGATGTGATTTAAATTGTTATGAAGAATTAGGCCTCAATGAGAACCAAAAATTAAGAATGTTAAAAAGTTACTAAACAGATTACAGTCCAATAAGTACGTTACTTTTCAGTTGCAAGGTGTCTGTTATAGTGAAACGTAAACAGAATCTTCGCTATAATCGCATATTTTACATTTTTCTACTCGAAATTGCAAAAATGTGAAACATATTTGTTCAAAATACAATCAATTATTTGAATGCTATCTCGTTTAGTTTTACGATTACGTGATGTAATTTAAATTGTAAAGAAGAATTAGGCCTCAATCGAAACTGAAAACTAAGAATATTAAAAAGTAACTGAATTGATTACGGCCTGTTAAGTACGTTACTTGTTCAGTTGTAATGTGTCTATTGTAGTAAAACGTAAACAGATTTTTTACTACGAATTTTAAAAATGAGAAACAATTTTCCGATTCTAATATAGTGAGTGATGCCAAGAACTGTACCGCACAATTTCGTGGCACGTGTTGTTGAAGATGGCCCTTGTGTTCTTTACTATCGGTAGTGCTTCACGAAACATGGTCTCTAGTTCTCTGCCGTGAATGGAGTGCAGTAGAGTTTCTTCATGGCCTCAAAGGTAATAAAACCAAAGACATTTAATTGTCATTAGCAGCTAGGTTGAACAACATACCTCTCTGCGCAACCAACCAATGCAGTGGCCTAATAGTACAACTTCGTAACTAAACTTTTGTTGGTATTTTGACGCAAGTCCTTTGAAGTCATGTTAATAATGCCGTGACGGAATTTGTGTTAAAAAGTAAATAAAGAATTGATTTTGTATTACAGTGTTAGGCAAAATTATCGTGGAAATTTATCTCTCCTCCTAACTGGACTGACGCATAATAAAGACACAAGGTTTTACAAAAATAGTGCAACGCGATTTTCTTAAAACAGTGGCTGTGTAGTCATGTATGCATCCTTGATTTTTATTGAATATTTTAATTATAAATGAGGCCAGATATTGTATATGCCGTCTAAGAAATTGTTTTAAATCATTTTTTTTCCACGTAGCTAGTTTACCACAGCAAGAAAATATTTAACTTTGGCTTTGGTTGGATATCTAATTCAAACAATGAGTGAGATATTTTGATCAGCGTTCAACGTCGAGGTCTTTGACGCTGGTAAGTGGTGATATGATGTGAGTATGGAGCCGCGCCGGAATGAAAGGCGGGTGAAATGGGAGATCCCCGGGAAAATCCGCCGACCAGCGGCATCGTCCGGCACGATTCCCACCGACCTTGCCAGGAATAGAAACCTGGATCGCCTTGGTGCGAGGCGAGAGGTCTAACCCCTCGGCCACTGTGGACCCTAACTAAAACAATTTTATAATTGTTTATAGATAGTTTTATATTTACTTTGCTGTCTTAAAATATTTGTCACATAAGAGAAACATTTTCCATATATCTGTTTGACGTTGTTATATTATCTGCTCCTGTCAACCCATAAAAAACAAATTCTCAAAAAACAGCGTACATAGAAACGCGTGAATCTGAAGTTAAGAACCACATCGAAGATCAACCAAGAGTGTCAATGTAGGACACACAAACTCGTTACCGTGAACGGACGTCACATTAAATACTTACTGTAGCCATGACGAATAGAAGACAAGTGCACTTAACTCTTACGATATTGATTGTACAGTTAAATTTTCAGTTAATGTAAGCTACCTTCTCTATAACATTGGATGCTCTCATTGCAACACACTGAATACGAACACGCTAACATCCATAATATAAGTGGCAGAGCCGAAACTGCGTCACAAAAATTACTTGGGTGACGATTCTGATATTTTTTTTATATTTCAACCACCTACATTAAAAAAATGTACAACAAAATTGTACTTTTACAAATTTCAATATATATTTACAAACATTACTTTAAATATACAAACAAATTTTGTATATTTACGACTAATGTCCAGTTCATTTTACAACAATTTTTGTAGTGTTCCAAAATATTCTTTGGAAACTAGTTTCTAATTTTTTTTTTGTAAATCTCAGAAATGATTTGTAAAATGTGATAGGTATCCTATGTTTATTTTGTTTCAAACGAAAAAATTTACACATTAACATTTATTTTATTAATTCCCAAACGTGTTTACGATATTTGTAACCACACTAAAAGTTTTCTGAGATCTTTCTTTTGTTACCTGACTGATAATGTTCTGATATTAGTTTACAAGATTTTCCTTGTGTTTGTACAATTTTTTTCTGTGTGACAGCGGCGATTGGTGCTATATGCCATTCACGATAGAGTGATCACTGCACATAGTTTTTTCTCAGTCGTTTAGCAGCCATCCTTCCAACTTGTAATATGATAAATTCCTTGTTAGTAAAAACCAGTGTTAACGTTTCAAAACTCTCAAAAGTTGACGTCTATAGGCCTAACAAAACACACTTATGAATAATTGCAAATTCTGTTGAGTTCTCAGTGTATAGTGAACAGCCTATACGCATGTCGGTGCGACGTCCAAACGAGGCTCACAGATGGCATGATGCACTACCATGCTTATGCTCACGGGAGGGGGGCGCTGTCGGGGAATGTCTCCTCTTCTCCCACCCTGGAAATTCAGCCGGTTGTTTTCCGCAACCGGGCCGCGTGGCACGCCGAGTGACCTCCACTCGCCACTCCCCCTTCCCCCTGCCAACCCTGGTTACGTATTAAAGTGGATTTCCAGTCGCGGATTGCGACGACCGCAGCACAGTCGCTTGCCTGGGCGCCAGCTGGGGCGGGCTGCGGGGGCGCGTGTGGTCAGCCCTTCCCCTCCACCGCCCCTCCGCCAACCCCAACGAGTATAATTCCACCAACCCCTTCATCCCTTGACTGTATAATGTCACAGCTGTCCCAACGCTTGCGCGGGGAAGCAGCTGCGTTGTCCGCCGGAACTGTGGCGAAGGGCGGAATTATCAGGTCATCGCCCTATTAAGAGCCCTACACAGCAGGCGCTAGATGCTGCATCTGAGGTACAGAAACAGGCTGGCGATAAGAGCTAAACTAGCTGGCACTTCAACAACCATGTCGCCTTTATGCGCGAAGAGCGAAAACGGCTTGCAGTGTTTTGGTAGTTGGCTTTTTTTCCTACGGGTTTTTAAGGCCTCGCTCTTTAGTTTTTCAATGGTTTCGAAGAAATATATTTTGATCGCAAACTAATACATATATCATAAATTCATTCTTGCAGTTTTAACATGTATATATATTCGGTTGTATCTACAATTTTCTGTTGCAATACACCAATCGGATTTTTAGATTTTTCCCCGGAAATATCACAATTTTTGTTGTCAAAACAAGCCAAAATGAAGTATATAAATATTTGCTGGCAAACGGTACATTATTTTCAAAAATGCTCTGGCAAAACTGTGTATCCTATGATTGGACGCAGTCTACATTTTTTTTCTCAAAGATTTAGGCTATAACCATTTGAGTTATTTGCAACTGTTTGAAATAAATGGAAGGTCATGGTCTTGAGCAGTGACCCAATTTTTTTATTTACGGAAAGTGCGTAGAAAAGTCCAACTCGTATTTCTCTAATTTTTTTATGATTCCGGTTGGAATTTTTTACGAGAAGCAGTCTGAAAAAGCCGTTTTTTATGTGTCCCGAAACCGTGTTCCTAAACATGATTCCTAGAAAAAATAGAGAAACATAGCTTTAAACGCTTTGTTTTTTCGTAGTTAAAGATATAGACTACACATTTAGTATAATTTTTTTAAAGAAATTTTTTCTCCTAACACTGTGGATCAATGTCCACGCGTCAGCTGGAAAGGGTTTGTTATCATAGTCACGGACACGGCATTGCTAGAGGCACGAGTATTTCGCGTATTCATCTGGCAGCAGCTC
This sequence comes from Medauroidea extradentata, assembly GCA_003012365.1. Taxonomy (NCBI): domain Eukaryota; kingdom Metazoa; phylum Arthropoda; class Insecta; order Phasmatodea; family Phasmatidae; genus Medauroidea; species Medauroidea extradentata. The sequence goes on along the minus strand of PNEQ01084015.1, from coordinate 20,181 downwards.
ACACTTCACAGACCTATACACGCACTGGCTACAATCGATTATTCATTGACTTTTTACCGTACAAACGGGTAGCAAGTGATATTACCACGAGTTATTTCATTATTTATTATTGGCTTACAGTCGCCAAAGGTATGGCATATCATCTGTCGTCTAGTCACAGGCGTAACAATAATTATGTGTACATTCTCGACGTTCGCCTCGACCTAGAATCAATACGCAAAATAATCGTGCCTGTTGGCATAGGCCAACGGCCGGCAAACATTTCGGAGCTATGGTCTTAGAGTCAAAGCAAATCATGTCACTGAGCACTATAAATAACTTTCACTGTTTCTTATGAGCTTAACATTTACGAAATTTCTTATAGTATTAGAACAAATAGTTATTTTACTGAACGTTTATTTGTAGTGATCCTAAGTTCATTATCCCCTTGAAATTCCAACTCCGTGTCTACAATATTTAGATAAGGAGCCTTGCAGAATATGAAATTATTATTTGAATATTTTCAATGGCAGTGTTAATAACTTTTAGTTATTGAGCAAATGCTTCAGCTTTTGGCGGGCCATACAATAAGCAGTGACGGGACAGTGTTTGGTTTGCGGGCATGGTGAGGGGTGTCCTTGGAGTTCTACATCGTAAACTGAGACCTTTAGTAACTTAGGTTGTAAATTTGTATATTTTCATCTAGACAATTCCATCTCCTCGCAATGTTTTAATAAAGGCATAGCCTAGGGAGTAGTAGGGACAGATTACAGCTACAGTCAGGAAGTTTAAAAAAATTTTACAAAACTTTGTTTCAAAGCCTTGCGTGCAGATCTGCAGTTCTACTTCATTGTTATTGACTTGTTAATTTAGGCACACAGACAAAAACGTTTGGTTGATTCAACCGTATATATGTTTGTATATGGCCAAACAAGTACGTATTTTTTGGTTCAACAAAAGTTTTGTTGGCTGAAGAACATATGAAACGTGCCAAGTATTGGCTTTGTTGTCCTAACAGAATGTATATTTAACAGGACTAAACCATCCTTTTGGGATAAATATACCTGCCAGGCAACCAGACATTTGGTTCGTTCAACTGTTACTCGCTTCTTTGGCCACATGCAAACATATATACGGTTGAATCAACCAAACCTTTTTCTCTGTGCAGGGACGTCTTTCGTTTGACTGCGCCAATCAGAGCAGTGTTACTGCTAACAACATATGCCTGTGGGTAAAACTCCAAGACACAGAGAGATAAAAATATCCAACCACTGACCATGAAACAAAACTATAAGTTGGTACGTAAGGTATTGAAACAAAGTGGGACAGAAATATTTCCGAAAATACTTTCAATCTCTGATTGTAGCTATTGTCTGGGATCCCTAGTTTTCGCGGGAAAATATTTGCACTACAATGATTCAATGCTTCACGTTCTCACTTGCTACTCTGCGTTGTGGTAGGTAGGTTAGTGGACTTTACGTCTCGTCAACAGGAGGACATTGTATACGGTGACACACAACTTAGTGCGGTGGCAGGAGCTGGGAGAGGAGTCAGCCATGACCTTTGTTAAGGCCATCATCTTCCATTTATTTCAAACAATTGCAAATAAATGTGTACAGTCATACGATACACAATTTCGGAAGAGCGTTTTTCGAAACAATAAACCGTTTGCTAGCAAAAAATTAATTTACTTCGTTTGGCTTATTTTGACGACAAAATGTGTAATAATTCAGGGGCAAAAATCTAAAAATCCGTTTGGTATATTGTAATAGAGAAATTCAGCTGCAAACTGTGATATATAAGTGTTAAAACTGTAAGAATTAATTTTTGATATATGTATTAATTCACGTTAAAAAAAACATTTTCGAAACAACTGCAACACTAAATAGCGAGGTCTTAAGGAACCTCAACATTCGCCTGGAGTGATTCCGAAAATCCGTACAAAATCGAAATCAGGATGGCCGAAGCCGGGGAATGAAACCGCGTTCTCTTAAATTCGAGTCCAACGTTTTACCGTTTTTTTTTTTTTTTTTAGTTTTTATAAAATGTTAGGCTGCTTGGCGAGGTCTCAACATCGCCAACGAGCCAAACATCCCCCCCTTTACAACTTTATTACTAAACGATTCCCCAGTTGTGACAGTTTTGGTGGCTCTGACTATTGAAATGACTCGAACGAACAAACACAAAGTTTACACCCAGCCAGATCTGGGAATCGAACCCAGAACCCCTCTAATCGAAGTCGGTTGCTCAACCAACTGAGCTACGGTGGGTCGGCTACCACGCTCGGTTTCGTGGTCAGTGATTGGACGTTCTGAACTCTCAAGGTCTCGGTGTTATACTAGCTAGTTACAGATGTGTGGTGTCGTAGGAACTATATTCTTAATTGCACAGTGAAATACGTGACGCATATACACAAGAACGCGCTATAATTATCTACGAAGCAGAACTGCAGATGTGCACACAAAGCACTGAATCAAAATGGTGCAAGAAAATATTTTCACAAAAATCGGCGGTCCTTTGTTATTGACTCCAGACGTACACAGAAATATATAGACAGTAATAAAATATTTTTGATTACACGTAAAACAATTTTTAACGAAAGTAGGAAAAAATTAGGTGACAGTATTTTCGCATAACATTTGATTGAAAAACTGTGAAGAAGCCTTCGGTCGTACATAACTACGAACCACTTACTCCTCACAATCGTGATTTTTTTTCTCTATAGCATTACTTTTTAAATGTATTATTTTAAAAGGTTACGTCATAGATAATGTAATAACAGCTACACTAAGGACAAATATGTTTGTCTAGCATTGCAGTTATGATAAGTCTGATAAGATAGTACATTATTTATTGTTGTCAGTCTCATGTCAAAAAGTAAGGATGTCAGTCAGCTCAGTGATGCTTAAGTCTTTATAAAAAGTATTTATGCATGACAGCCACTGAGTATCAAAATTAAATTATGAAAATTTGTTTAAAAATATAGCTTCCAACTATTTGTTTCTGGCAGATTATTTTTTATTAACAAACTATGATATTATCCATTAAAGGTAAATAACCAAAGTATTTGAGAAAAAAACGATATTTGTTTTAACAAATGTATTTTTCTCATGGACAGACACCTCCAGGAAGAAACATGTAAGGCTATCAAGAGTAATTACCGAGAAGTAAGTAGAAATATTTTCAATGAAAGTATTGAATTTGCAGTAAATTTCTTAGTCAGCATGTATTTCTAACTAACTTGTCAATTTCCTTCGGGTATTTTATCTATATAATATATAAATAAATTAAGTACTTTTTAAAATTATTTTAGTACTTACTAAACAGAACATTGCGCAATTCACTATATTAAAACAAAAAATATATCACAAAACTAGTAACCATACTTTATAAAAAAATGTTGTGTTATGTTATTTATGTAGGACTGTCCAAGAATGTATTTTGCATATGTGTATTCTTTTGTATTTGCACCTTGATGGAATAATAATTTTTTTTCAAGTCATACTAAAGTATCAAATTTCCATTTTCGAGTTACTGATTAACACTTTAGAATAAAAAACATAAAAAGTAAAGTGAATTGTGTATTGTAGTAGAAGCCTAGAGACCTGTTATAGTATAGTGGTAAAATAAAAACCAATCCTGCAGTTAAAATTATTAATAAAATATGAAAGAATATTTGCATAAACGTTTGTTCTTACCACTTTTATCAATGTTGCGGATGACGAAGCATTGCTATTTCTCCGCAACTTAAGTAAAATATTGACATTTTTAACGAAATATGTTGTGACAGTAACAAATTACATAATTTTACATTGTATGATTTTATATTGATCAAAAATTTTGAAGTAATAGAATGCAACGTAAGTCAATTATTTAAATGGTCAAATATTTCACATAGTTAGCAAAAATAAAATTATATTTATATAAGTTAAATTTTGGTTTGTTAAAAGCGTTAAAAGACAGTGATGTACACGTACTGTATAGCGGTAAGTAAAATTTAGATCAAAACGTGCAGAAAATTTTGTATATAATTTGTGCATTTATATTAATAGCTTCCGACTGGTATAAATCGAAATACAGTGCTTTACTAAAAAAAATAACGTGTTTTCTTATAATGTTATGCTATATATATATATATATATATATATATATATATATATATACACACACACACACACACACACACACACACACAAATCACTAGTTCCGCTTACTTTTTTATACTTACACAATCTTGCTAGAGAGCACATTTACTCGTGACTTTTGTCTAGCATTAACGTAATTCCTGGCTTTGTAATAGGTCCGTTGCATTTAAAGTTGCGTATAAAGTGTTTCGTATTATTTTAATTATTATAAGATTTTTTTCAGCGCTCTTAGGCGCGTGGTCGGTACTGTAACGTGTCACACGAATACTTCTTACGCGAAAATGCTATTGCTATATACTTGAAACAACATTTCACACTTATTAAAAATTCGGCATGATTTTTAGAAACATGACTTTGGTGCCCCTCAAAATTTGCTGAATACGGCCCTTTTTACACTGCTCTAACTTCGAAAATGCCACCTTAATTCGTGAAATGTAAAACGAGACACGTGAGTTGGCCTTTCCTTCATACTATCCGAAAATGAAATGTTTGGTCACCGCTTGAAGCCTTATAGGAAAAAAAAAAAAACAACAATGTCATCTTTGCACGCCAGTTTAGCTTTCTGCAAATTGGGGTTATATACTTCTTGTCGAGTGTGGTATTTTAGCTCCTATCACTTCGCTGTTCCAAAGCGATGAACACGGAAATTCGAAACCGGTAAACAATCCTCTTAAATTATTTAAATGAATTAAAGAAAGCTTCCTGGTAACTTAAGAACTCGTGTTCATCCGATAATACAAGTTATCCAGAAACAAACGCATAATAAGCAAACTACGTGAATCCTGGTCTGAAATGGAGATAAACATTTTAGTGACAATATGTTGTGTGACGACATTTCACATGCGAAATGTGGCAACATATCACTGTAGTTAGTCCCCTCTTTCACTTCACAGATGCCATGCTTATCTTACCACTGCAGTCCTGACCACGGTCGTAGAAGAACAGGTCTGGACACTCGCCTGGAAACTTGACCCCCTTGTTGTTTGGCTGCAGTTCACCAAGTTACCGTTAATGATATACGTTTTTGGCGCTGCAGTTAGGGTGGTCGGCTCAAACTCCACCCACTTCCCTCCCACTAAGATAAGCAATTTATCAAAATGTATTTGTATCAATGTACAAAATACTTCCTTCGCTTACAATTTAAAATCATGGCTCCAGAAATCTTTATTTACTTTACAATGTTAACCATGGAAAAAAAGTGGGCGGAGTTTGAGTGCGACCGCCCGGATTTCAGCGCCAAAAAGTACAACATTCTCGGTAACTTGACTAACTACAACCAAACAACAAGGGGGTCAAGCAAAATTCATTGGTAGATAGGCGAGTGTCCAGACCTGTTCTTCTACGACCGTGGTCCTGACGTGCATATTGTGTACGTTAAAAACCTTAGCATTCAAAACATGATTCTAGGTTTACTGGACGTAACATACATAAAATAACACCTAGACGTGGAGCGCAAGAGGGTATTTTCTCCGTTAAGGGTTGCCACATTGTGGGCGTAAAATGTCGTACATTTCGCCTCTTACATTCACGTCACCAATTTAGCCATGGGTTCTCGTGGAGTGTATATTTAGCGTTTGTTTCTGGACACTCTGTATACAAATATGATTTCTAAAGTATACCCGCCGTACGGTAACTTGATATAGGTCGTTCGGAATAAAGTGAACACTAAATATTTAACATTTGAATAATATCACTAGCCATTACTGCATATAATTCTACATTAACTCTAGTTGCGTTACTGCTTGTATGGTTGGCAGCGAAATTACGGAAAATAGTTCCGTGTATTTTCCTATTTGAATATAGTAATACAGAATCAAAATAAAATGAATTCAACAAAATTGTATTTAATTTAATTAATAAATTTTATTTTACCAAACAGTATCGATTCATACTGACGGCGTAGTTTATCTTACGCGCGCAAGCATCAAGTGACGTGTCTGGAGATGTTAAACATTTCCCCGTTGTTAGTCGTTACATGCAGAAAGATACGAATTGGCAGAAAATAGAACTTTAGCAGGGCTTCTTCGAGTGGTCACTTTATCCCGAACCACCTATACTATCTAGAAGCCCAGCTTCTAGCTTGGATGTTTTCTCACACCAACTAAGTATCCTTCCGCCAAACGTCAACAACAACATTGCCAGGCTGACGACTGCACTGCAAGCCGACGTACATTGTTCATCCGGCGCCACTAACTACGTCACCTCTAAAATATTGAAACATTTGATATGTGTAAATAAACATTTTCTTTCATTTCCTGAAAATAAACACATTGTGTACATATTCCATTAAACATTTTTTTAATATTTTAGTCGCTGTTCATAACATACAGAAGAAATATTTCCATGATATCAATGTCAACCAAACCATCCCTTAACTATCGCATAACAGACGTGTTTAATTCACTTTAAAAATTATTATTACGAACAATTTTCATGCTCGCGGACGTGCAATAGTAAAAACTCAATGTATTTATTTATTTATCACACAGCATTGTTTTTTCCAATTGCTTACATAATAATTGTATGGCAATAACGGTAGTATTCCTGGTAGGAGTATTTTTCAACAGTTCGTTTCTAAAAGTATTAACTTACCGTACTGCGTGTATAATAAACAGTGGCGTATCGTGGTCGTGTTCCAAGGCATGCTGTGCTAAGCATGTGGGATCATTAGACGTGTATGAGCAGGTACACTCTTCTTCCTATAGTGTATAAGAGGCAAGGAACATATCCTACAATAACACACCTCGGTCTACACAACACATGTTTATTGGATATGACAGGTAGGCACACTGAGCCCATGTGCTCAAAATGTATAGTCAGAGCTTATATTACATGCCTTTAAACACGACCACCATACGCCACTGATAGTAAATGCCATACACGGTGGCCTTTTCAGAATTCATTACGCGAGATTATAGCCCGTGTGAAAAGGCCTGAAGCGATGTAGCCCTGTCGCCTAATTGAAGGGCGAGATGTTGGGTTGGTGTGGAATGGGAGCCAGTCGACCGCAGCTAGGGGATGAACGAGGTGGTGTAGGGATAAGGGGGTTGGGACGTGGCTCGGGGTCCCAGCTGGTGTCGGCGCGGTTACACGGCCAAAGAGGTTTCTCGCTAATGGCTGCTTCAAATTTTGTTGATGACACGCTGGCGGAATGGGACGCCGGAGTTGTTCGAGAAGCGGCGTGCGTGTTTCAGCACTTGAAGGCCCGGTATAGGCACTCGCCGTTTGGCATTTCAAGTGACCAAAAAATAATTCATTTAATTTAATATACCTGTATGTATACATATATATAATATTTATAGTATAATTGTTTATGTATGTACAGTTGTACATACACAACATATATATATGTACACAGGGTGGTCCTGAACTACAGGTACAAACGCAGGGAGGTGATTCCTTATGGAAAATAAAATAGGACATACGCAGAACACGTTGTACCTAAGTGTAATATTGTAGGAGTAATGAGCCGCAGAATATCGAATTTGAAAAGAGTATTTATTTTAAATATCGGAAACAGAATTATGTAAAACGATAATACTCTGAACATTGATTTGTGTTATAATAGTCTTTAAACCCACATAAAATGCTGGTTGATACCTTCAGCCATTACTAAAAGAACAGGGGTGGCCACCCTCTAAGTGGACTAAACGTTTGTGTCATCGGGATAGTGGAACATTTGACGTTTTTTTATTGAGTAATGCGAGCTTTGTAATAAAATGGTCCTGTTATTGCAACTGTCTAGGACTCATAGTTTTCGTGAAAAATAAACGCGAAGCTTTGGCTGAAGCGATAGAGTACCAGGAGAGCATAGGCAATACTGCGTACATTGTGTTTGGAACACACACATTGGTAGGACCTTACCACCTCCTCGTTTTTCTCGAATTTGTACACCACAATAATGGCTGTGTAAATACTTACGATCAAAGTAATCATTCACAATACCTTTCTTATTGTGTGTTAGATTTAATTTTTGTTCGGTAAAACGTCGCTTTGTAAGGGTGGATATCTCCCTTATAAGATAATGTACTATATTTTTCGTATGTAATGTTTTCTAACCCATTTTGGACAGAGCAATTGAGCACTTCCAAACACAATGTACGCAGTATTGCCTATGCTCTCATGGTACTCTATCGCTTCAGCCAAAGCTTCGCGTGCATTTTTCACGAAAACTATAAGCCATAGACAGTTGCAATAAGAGGACCAATTTTTATTACAAAGCTCGCATTACTCAATAAAACATCGTCAAATGTTCCACTATCCCGATGGCACAAACACTTAGTCCACTTAGAGGGTGGCCACCCCTGTTCTTTTAGTAATGGCAGTAGGTATAAACCAGCATTTGATGTGTGTTTGAAGACTATTATAACACAAATCAATGTTCACAGTATTGTCGTTTTACATAGTTCTGTTTCCGATATTTTAAGTAAATGTGGTTTTCAAATTCGATATTCTGTGGCTCATTACTCCAACATAATTACACTTACGTACAAAGTGTCCTGCATATGTCCTACTTTTTTTCCATGAGGAATCACCTCCCTGTGTTTGTACCTGTAGTTTAGGACCACCCTATATATGTATGTATATGTGTGAGTGAGTGTGTGTGTCTATATGACGTATGTACTCATGTTACTATTTCTTTACAACTGGTTTGTCAGAAGAAGATTTGAACTGTGCAAATACTTACTATAGTATTTTAAAAAGACTCAAAGTCAAATCAATTTGCAATTACGTAAACAAACTTCATGATGTTGACATGCTATCATGTTACAAATAATAATGATACAGGTAAGGAGGGTAGGAACATGTACTTTATTAAACATTATTTTATAACGGTAAAAACCTAACGTAGAATTTGAATGTGTTTGTTAGGTTAGTAATACGTTAGAATACCTCCACTGCCCTGTAAAGGAAAAATACTTAAATTTCTTGCAAATAATTTTGAAGAACGTGTGGCTAGTTATATGTTCGTGCATTCATTGAATCAGCAAACGTTATATTTACCCAAAGCTCTACAAAATTCATGTACAAACTATCAAAACTGTTGGGCTAATAAGATAATGTTTTTCATGTTATTAGAAACCGGCTTTATTTATATATGTATTTCAAAATGTCTATTTTAAATTCATTTTTGCAACCTTAGACTTTTATTTTCCATGAATTGCAAGAAATTTAATCCAATATAATTTAAGCCCAGGGTGAAGAACCACTAATTTGTTAGAGATATATTTGTTTTGTCTAACTTTGGTGGGTAAAAAAATACGTTCATCTTATACCGATCTAAATAATTATTGGTTTACGTTCAAAGAAATAAATAAAAAATCTGCATATTCCTAACGAATTTATGTCCCGCCAAATGTATACATTATAACCTCACAGCAGGAAATTTGATTAAAGTTTTTTTCTTTCATAAACTCTTAAGGTTCCCGCCTACTGGCCGTGTGTTTGTGTGAGTGAGGCACGGCGCCAAGGGCGATGTTGACCGGCTCATCTGGTGTTGTATCGCCTCTAGCGCAAGACACTGAAACGACGTGCAGTGGTATCGTAGAACACTCGCCTGACTGACACTTTCAGTGCGGTGACCCCATCTTTGTATTGGTGGAATGTTTGAAGTCCATTGTATGCTTTAAGAGTAGTTTCACACGAATCTTGTCAGCATATTTTCAGGTACAACAGGTATAAGAAGCTGTTTTCAGCCTCTTAGAGGGGTTCTGAAATGATCCTTCTAATCGACATTATGCTTTGAAACTACCCTTCCATCATCATTTCAAGTATATTTTCTTTTCATACATTGACACAACGGGCATATGTGGAATAGTTTCGTAAATAACGTATTTACAAACACGCTGCAACGCATTTGGCGAGGCTCTTAAAGGAAATAATTTTTCTACTGTGGTAAAATTATGAAGTAAATATATCTAAAAGAAAAAAATTGTAGAAATACATTTTAAGAAGAAATAAAGTGGAACCTAAGAGAATAAAAATATTTACGACACGTACGATATTGTTAGTCAAATCGGTTATATGTGTAAAGCAGGAATAAAATTAATTTGCACCTTACGTAAAAGAAGTGCGGCAGACACACAGAAAAACGTTACGTTTTAAATTGAGAAATACATGACTGATTCTGAAAATGTATTTGAGGAGCTCTAAATTACAGAATATTTTAATTCGCTGATTTCGAATACCACATCCATATTTCCCATAAACTGTGATAAAAACTCAAGTTAGGCGAATTGTGCAATCTTTCGAGAAAGGCAGAATTTATTACGAGAATAGAAATGCAAAATATGGTGCATATTTTCTTCGTATTCACGAGACATAAATCACTTCGTAACGCTTTCATAGCACATTGTTCTTTGCGACTGGTATTTGGTACCAATACTGTTCAACTCACACTCCCTTCCTGTAATTTACGAGGCAGGGCAGTATGGAGTGAATATTTGCGAACTGAACCTGCCTACAATTTCACCATTTCATTTGCAATTGTTTCGTCGCCTCCTAGCATGAGATATTTTTAATTTTAATTTATAGAGAACATAAACCAATTAATCGTTTCATGTTAACTGAACTGTGTTTTATTAAAAAAATTGTATAAACCGTAGTAAATTGTTTCCAAATTGTAATTTTTATATGTATTTCATTAGGTACAATATGCAGCAAAACAATGAAATATTTACCACTATTTTAACTACCCTCTTTCATCAATTCAATTTGAATTGTTTCATTGACTCCTAACGAAATATGCAATGAAACTTAATTTACCGAAAAGATAGACCAGTAAATAATTTTAGGATAAATTTTCTGTTTATTATTTACAAATGTTTATAAACCGTATTAAATTAATCGTTTCCACATTTTCTTATTTTTGTATTTCATTATATGTAACACACTATGCAACAAAACAATTAAAATTTTACTGCGTTTATAATAACTTACTTTTGAAGGTAACACACTTTGAAACACTCCTGATAAATCGCAGTTGTTGTGCCGACATTAATAACAGTGATGCATTTCCGTAGTGCTTGTACAGTACATTATTGACGAGTACTGCCTACCAGTTAAGACCATGCTCCTATTTTTATTCCGTAAACTGGGTATACTTTGCACTAGCATGGGTAACTTTTCACCACCAAAAATATTTGTTTCTATGTCGTTTGGTATAATAAGGACACATCACGACTGGGTGTTAAAAAAATTATATTATAATACCATCGAATACGATCTTAAACTATCAGCATAGAAAATATATTTTTGGTGGTGTAAAGTTACACATGCTGGTGCAAAGTATACCCAGTTTACGGTACTGCTGTCGGGGTAGTAATTTTTAATTCGAAACGAAAGCAACAATGAAAAATCTTCTTCGCGGTTTTGTTTAAAATGGTTTACAATATGTTAGCTATTTTACACTATAGTACATAATATAATTTCAACTATTTTAGTAATTAACCAAGTATGTTTATTGTATGTTTTTGCATACCATCTAATCTAAAATATTGAATACTTTAATTTTAGTAGCCTACATAGTTTGATACTGTGAGTGCACGTGAATTAAGAAAAAGCCAGTTTGAAAGACAGACTGTTAATGCATATTCGCATTATCTATATAAGTTATTTGTCAGTTCAATTTGCATAAGTGTCTTTTTCTAAAAGTACTTAATTTTGTAACTGATAGCGTTTATAAAAATAACTCTTGTTCAACTATTAAGGAAAAAACTCATTCGAAAGCATTACCGGACAAAAAACGAGCGAGGTGGTGTTTAGGTAATGAAATAGAGTTACGTTCAAAAGAACGCTCGTTACAATCATCCTATTTCGCTTTATCCATTGTTTTCGAAAATAACTCCAGACGAAAGCTGGGTTGGTCCCTCACTACGTGCTACAGACGATTATTTCCCCGCTTAATCTTCGGATGTCTCTAATGACCTCGCTTCGACGGAACAATAATCCTTACCAATTTACCTACCCACAAATTGTAAATCGCCTCGAATGCTCTGTCAGATGCAAGATTAACATTACACACCTTGTCAGCGTTCGTTATGATACAAATGTTCGTGACAACTCAAAGTAATAATAAATAAATGTAGTTCGTGATTAATTCAGCACTCAATAATAGCTCTGCTAACTTTCTATTTTCAGTCAATTCGTATCAATCTGCGCGTAACGGCAAACGACGGGAAATATCTGAACTCTCTAGGCACGCCTCTTAATGTTTGCGCATGTAAAATCAAATTGTGCCATCGGTAGAAAATTATATAAATAGACAAAACTGTTTACAGATTACGTAAAATATAATAATGCCGATTTCAATTGATTTTTCTTCAGTATTGTTGTATTTAAATACCAAAATACACGGAAATATATTGGGTGAGTTTGGTGCCAACCATACAAGGAATAAAGAAACTATGGTTAATAGTGAATTATGTGCAGTAATAGTTAGTGATATTTTTCAGAGGTTAAATATTTAATGATCACTTTATACCGAACGACCTACACAAATTTTATTCCTAACATGAATAACACAATCCACTAATGGTAGATGGACGATTTATCAAGTCAAATGACGATTCATTTTAAGCGTGGCATTCTCTTGACGTAGAATAGAATAACTGCTTTTTTTTCACCGTGTATGTAACCTAAATGTATGCTACACACGGATGAGTAAACTGAATCGATACGTAAAATTCCATTACGTCCAGTGTTCAGAGAGGTACTACGGTATAATTTATCTCATCCGGCGGAGCAAACGACAGTAAGCGCAACGAACCGAAAACAGATGTAATTCCCCAGTGTGTTATCATCAGTGTTAAGTAAATAATGTTTTTAGCTGACAATATTCAGTAGGCTGACAAAAGCCACGCTGAAAGAAATTTAAGTCCGATGATATTTGTAATGATAGTGAAAAAGTAAACTTATAAAATATTACGTGACTTTAACTACCATGAAGATATATCATTAAAACTGTTAGAAAAAATTGAAAATTAATGATTATTTAATGTCGGTTTCCGTAGTAATGCAGTTTCATTAGTACAATAAACAATGATAAAATGTCATATATTAAATACTAGGAATAAATTTATCTTAAAATATAGATACAATTAGAAGAGAGTTTGAAATTTAAAACAAAATTTACTTTTAATATTGCGTGCTAGAATATTTTTTAAAGTAATATATATATATTTTTACAAAATGTACAAAATATTTTGTTTTCTTAAGATAACAAAGCAACCAAGGTAAATTATTCTCTTTTTTAAGTAAGTTGATCAAAGAACTGAAGCCTTAGTTAAATATTCTGGTTTCACAAATGTAACAAATACTTTAAATAACATATTTACTGAGTTTTAGTGTCGTATCTTATCTTCTTTTTGACATTTTTAAACTATAATACATTATTAGGGTGAGCGAGTGAACTCTAGGAAACAATGATTATAAATTATATTTCTGATTCTATGACGCCGCTGTTAATTTTGCCTGAGCTGCAGTCTAGTTTTCTCCACTCCCTAATATATATATATATGCTTTATGTATGTATATATATGTATATATGAGACTGATTTGCATTGGGGATTGAGCTAATAACACATATTTATTAGAAGAATTAAATTATATATTTGCTGACTACAGAAAAATGTTAATATGATACATTTCTATTATTATCATAGTAATGTTCAGAGATACTTATATTAATTAGTACCCTTGAACCGTTAGTTTCTTGGATGTACTACACAAATAACGTGCTTCTGATTGTTAACGCTATGAATAGATTGTGTACCGTTCGGCTTACATGTTCATGAAATGGCGAGCCCACAAAGTAGAACTCTAATTTTACGAAATCCTACAATAGAGGAAATAATTAGAACAGACTAAAACATTATGATACGGCGCATAAACCAATAAGTGTGGGACACAGCCCCTTTCTTTAAGATCTAACATATTGACCTTTTTCCACATGTATTAGTTTATTTTATTAAACGTATTTCCAAACAACTAAAGTTTTAGTTACAAGCATATATTGCAATGCACTTACAATTGTGCGATTTTGATTTTCTAGTGCCTAACATTTACAACGTGGGTATGAACTCACGTATACAGAATACAAAATTTCAATATCTTAAATACATCGGTTCATCGATAAATGGCGTGGAATGTGATCGAATAACTGTATTGATATAACAAACACACTGTATTTATAAACCTTTACAAACATTCGCATTGCATGTTCGCAGTATTGTTATGTGTATGTCTAATTTATTTGGTTGGAATTCGTATAAATACAATTCACACGCCCACGTATGGATTCGTCAATCGTGACAGTAGCATAATACACCCACAGCAACACAACATGAAATGTAGTACTATGTGAACATATTATCTATATGCATTGCTTATTTAGTACGTATTTTACGTCCCTTAAGAAAGTTTCACGCTTTCGGTAAAAGAACATGAGGTTACACTGAAAAACAAAATACTTATTGGTCACCACAAAATATTTTTTCATAATGGACCGTAACAAAATTTTTTGGGGTGACCACTAAAATTTTTTGCTGTCCCTCATAAAGTTTTGCAGTGAATGCCAAAAAATTTGTAACCACTGCAAAATTATTTCGTAAGGTCCATATTGACAAAACATTTTGCAGTCACCACAAAACCAAAGGGTAAGTGATTCGTACAGGTCAGTTATTAAGGGCCTTTCTTTCCTCAGTGCTCTGGAGGCAAGGATAGAGTTTTACATGTTAAATTCGATTCGGTGGGGCTCAGTCAGGATTTGTGATATCGCTCCCGAACGAGAGCCATGATCTGCACCGAGAAAAGGAAAATATTGCTAAATTAATAAAACTACAGGGAAAAATTGTGAACAGCCGTTTCAAGTGCTTTCTGTGCGAAAAATTGTATTATTTTATCACGGATTTAGAGTATTAAAGTAATTGCCTAAAATATCCTTTAGCAAAGTGCTTGGCACCGAGATGAATAACAAAAGGCACTGGTGGCGTATATGTAGCTACAACAGGTACTGACTGACATTGAAAATACACTTTAACCTTCTTGCTAACGTCATGGCTCTGAGGTAGGCAGTGCCCTTAAGAAACCATCCCAAGACTCGGGCATGGTGATTTCGAGAAGATCTGTAAAACCAAAATGAGGATGGCGAGATTGTGAATCGAACTTCTTTCCTAAAATAAGGTGTTTTACACCTCAGTACCACTCCTCATAGAACTGCAAAGAGCATTGTGGAACTGTGAGTTCTCACCAACCCAACATAACTATGGGGCCGCGGTAGTCGAATGGTACCACTTACGTATATGGATTCTTGAGGTGAAGCTGCTTGTTTGAAACTGGATATCTGCATTAAGTTTTATTTGTTATTGTTACTTTCTTTGTTCTTGTTTATCCTTTTTTTATTGTTCTATTTATAATTTTAAAAAAATTTGGTAAGGCAGAAAAAATAAAAATTAATAAAACATTAAAAAAATAAAGAAAAAGAAAAACAAATGGTCAGACCATTCGCCTCCCACCAAGGCGATCAAGGTTCGATTCCCGGCGAGGTCGTTCCCAGGATTTTCGCATGTAGGAATTGTGCCGGCGGTTTTTTTTTTTCGGGAATCTCCCGTTTTCCCCGCCCACTCATTCCGGCGCTGCGCAACACTCACCTCACGTCATCCTTCACCAGCGCTAAAGTCCTCGATGTTAAACGCTGGCCAAATTTTCTCACTCATCCTAAATTAACTTAATTGGAGTCAGCTGAGTTTGCAGTATTATATAGTTTAGTTTGTTTTAGCCATGTAGAAATAAACATATGTAACCTGTTTTAGTATTTTTTTATGAAATTCTATTGTAATAATTGCATTTTTTGTCTCTATTTATTCGTGAGTTATAACCTTGTGCTCTTTTCTTAAAAAAAAAAGTGGTGAGGGAAGATATATCCTAATAGTTATTAAATTAAATTGCTTGAATACATTTTAGTGTTCACGAAATTATTCTTGCAGTTTGAAATTATGTCAGCCCTTTCTTTCATAGTAAAAGCAACCTTGTTTTCAGAATAAATACATTGTGATAGTTAATAATTTAAACATCCTATAATAACGCTGGATAACTGTAGTATAATTTAGGTATTATGATTTGTATGTTGCATAAATTACATTAATAGTATTGTTACTATTAAATATGTTAGTAATATTCAATTAAAAGTTTGAAACAATGATTTAATTTGATATAACTATTTTATTTAACACGCCGTTAAAGTGTATCATTTGTAGCCAAAGTATAACTTATCTTATAAATCGTATTTCTGTATGCAACTTACAATTAACGAATATTGCAACATCTATAATATCTAAATCTATGTTACTTATATTATTCTTAGTTTTCTGTAAAAAAAAATCATTGGTGATAAATAGCACGAGTACCAGGACCACATTAACCCTAAAAACTAAATTACCCAACCATTTTATCTTCTTCTCGCGGGGAAAAATTCCTATGAACATTTTGTTGACTTGAAAATATCAGAGAGTACGGGTGCAAATTAAGGTGTTCAATGATCAAATAATATACATGTTTTAAAACGAACATAAATGTAATAATATGAATTCCATGTAAATGTCAACATTATCATGGCTATTTCAATATCTGATAAAACATTATATTTCCAGATTAATGTTCCAAGCAAAGCGGCTAAACGGTAAGACGTTGGACTCGCATTCGGGAGGGTAGTAGTTCGATATCCGGCTCTCGCCATACAGATTTCGATTAATCGTGGTTTCCCAAGATCACTTCAGCCGAATGCTGTGATGATTCCATAACAAAGACCGTGGCTTGATTCTCTCCAAATTCCTGTAATTTTATCATATTGTGTGCCACCCTTCAGTAAATACTTCGCTGTCTTCCATCTTCAAATCAAGTGTCCTGGCCATGGTGCCGTACCCTCTCGCTATTTTCTTGTTATTTACAACCTACCCCATCTTCCGTAAGTAACCTCTTTTCCACCCACCCAGAGTCGTTGAGTTAACGTTGCTTCACTCTGGTGTTACATTAACCCTACCTCACATCACATACATACGTAATGCATGTAAAGTGATCCATAAACTGTTTCTCCATAAAATTTACTCTCATACTCACGGGTGTCATAATCCACCCATTGCGTGATGCTGTCTAGAGTCGTTATCACGGTCAACGGCTGCGTTCTGACGGAGATGTCAGTTTTATTCCTGTATTTCTGTGTGTGAAATTAAATGCTTGTCTAACCAACGCAAATCCCAGATGTGATATTACTCAAATTTTGGTAATAATACATAAACGCCACTAAACGCAGAGCAAAATGTTATTTCTGTTTACGTACTTCATTGTGGATATTCGTTTCCGTCAAAAAGTCAGCCTCCGTAGCGTATTAGGTTAGGCGCCGGTCTACAATACGAAAGGTCCTGCGTTCGTATCCCTGCTCAAGCACGGATGTTGTGATGTCCTTTCACCTCCCTTCCCCATCATCGGTTTTTAAGACCACGTTGTTACGAGTGAGTGGTACTCGCCATCTTTAAGTTTTGTATTTTGTGTCATAACGTTTCTTCTAGCTAAATTTACAGAATTTTAACTGCAGAATATAATACATATCGATAAAATGTTAGACACCGTAAAGCTTTATTTTCCGTTACTGTTGTTACAGATCGAATGGCAGTTATATTTTCTAACTGCAATTCGATTTGTAACCATATCAACGACTAAAATATATTTACGGTGTCTAAAATTCCATCAGTATGAATTCTACTCTGTAGTTAGGTTTAAGCTCCAAAAATTTACCCAGAAAAAAATTACGACACAAACTGAAAAAATTCAAGATTACGGCTATCACTCACACTTAAAGGGCAGTAAAATCCACTCACAGCACCTTTTCGTCACAAACTTGATTTGTTATAAAACGACAAAATGTCCAAATTTATCTGCAAACTTTTTTTCTTTTATTAATATAGCTGTTTATTTTCGGCACCTTTATCACCTTAATTTTATACATCCCATAAAAAATTAACTTAAATAAAGCACATATGAATCTGTAGATTCATACCCCGCTGCCGACAGGAAAATAGCTTCATTAGGTCAGTTATTATGTGGCTCAGAAAAAAACGTTTGTGAATACTTGTCAATTTTATTTTCTTGGAAGTGCATTCCACGAAAAACACGACAAACTGTCAGAACGGAATTTCAACTGCATAGTCACTGTAGACAGTAAACTATGTAACAAGAAGTTACCAGCATAAATGATAAAACCACTTTCTTCAGCGTGGGTGCAAATCAACCCTGAAAGTTAAAATCGTTCACATACACCTACGAATATATAATAATTATTATTATTTAGATTATTCTTGTGCTATCTTCAAACATGGTGGATTAAAAACAGAAAAAAAAATGTCATAATACATTTTAAAAATATTACATTTATATTATATCTTTCCTGCAGTTCTTGGTATAAATGTATGAGAAATTGTGTGTTCACTTCGTGAAATATTCGAAATTGTGTGGTACATATTACGAACATATTCTAAGATAATGTATATTGCATGAACGTAATACATAAAATTCTATTTACTTTACTAGGTTATTTATGTGTACCTGGTTTGATTTAATTCCAAAATACGGTTTCTTTGAAACCGTATTTAACTTAATCGAAAAGTGTTAAAATGGCCACCATTTTGAAATTTCGTAAAGGGCATAAACGAAATGTTCTAAAGTTAAGTCTGTTTACTAAGCACTGTATGCATACAAAGTTTTACGAAACTCTGTCTACTGGTTCAAAAGTGTTTAAGGGGCACACATAAACACATATGTATACGGATACACACAGTCATACAGACAAGACGGTGATCTCATAAGACAAGAAGAACATATAGCATTTTCGTACTGCGTCTCGGTATAAATGTAATGGCGATCTCTCTCTCTCTCTCTCTCTCTTTCTCTCTCTCTCTCTCCGGTAGGCCAGTGAAGATGCAGCACGTACTGTAAGAAGTTCAGGATACCAGATACCTTCCAGTTCATTATTTTATATTTTTGTGGAATTCTTATCAATAATTAAACACCAGAATGGGTACAATATTTACGAAGCAAAACTGTTTTGGTCTGCATTTTTTTTTTTCTGTAATTAGCTGATGAAGTCACATCTTACCGAACTGAAACTATGGTAACAATAAAACATTACTCTCAAAAGTTTAAAGACACAATTGGCTAAATCTTTTAACGAAAAGTTAATACACTGAAAATGCACTGCAATTTTACCAATTTTAAAATAGATTTTGTACATAAAGGCAGAAGGACTTTTCGCGGGGAAGTCATAGACATGACTACGAATAATCAATGATGGAGAAATTTCATCTACAAAGTTTCATTATTGTATGCGTTTTAAGCCGTGTCTCGAATAGGCCAGAGAGCACTCTCTCGCACCCTCTTGACGTCACAGAGTGTACTCTCTGTTGTCCCCAATTCGAAGGAGAGTGAGCGAAAGGGAGAGTGAGCCACATTGGACAACGATACTCCCTCGCTGCATACTCTCGCCCCACTCAGCGGGAAGACATTTATGTTTTCATACAAAATCGAGAGAAACACGATGTCTTTGAGCACAGTGTAATTTTTTAAGTGTCAACGGGGTGACTAGTTTTTCATGTAAGTAAAACTTACTTTATAAGTGCATGGAAAATGTCCATTGCTTTCCTTTTCTCGTGCTATGTTGCAGTGCTTTGAGTGTGTATCTGAGGGTGGCAGTCACAATTAGATTGAAGAGTGAACCAGAGTGGGTGAGAGTGTGGAGTGAGACAGTAAAAACTCTTTATTTGAGACCAGGCCATAGTTGTTCTTAAAATGGCTACACAAAAACGTTAAAATTGAAAATTGCACATGTAGTTATACATCTATATATACGGGTGTATATTAATTCATGATACAACGCTTGAGGGCAGGTAGTACGAGCCAAAACAAGCACTTTTTAACTATAAACCCGTAGGCGGAAATGTACCGTCTTCGTAGGGGAGCGCAATGAAAACTCAGCTTAGGCAACCCCGCCGCACACCACCTGCTGACACGC